>JAXGGA010004159.1:0-91955 GCA_038373865.1 Uloborus plumipes | reverse complement strand
TAATAAATGTGGCAACTGTGAAACATATAACCAAAGTAGAAAACGATAAAGGAAAAAAAAAAAGAGAGAACAAAACACAGTAATAAACTAAAACTAGCTATTGTCTGGTTTTTTCTGTAAAACTAGCAATTTTACAGTTTATTATTGTAAAATTAGCAATATTACCATAAAATCAGCTGTATTATACTGTAAAAACAATGGTATAATACTAGCAAAAGAGGTTCCAGTTTAAAACTGTGAAATACACATTAATAAACTGCGAAACTAGCAATTTTACAGTTAATTACTGTAAACAAGCAGTTTTACAGTATACCAGGGGTGGGGCCGTGATGGCCCGATCGGTAAGGCATCGGACTCGTGTCCGGAGGGACCCGGGTTCGATACCCAGCCGATCAAAGATCCACCGCCTTGATTAATGGTGGCTGGGAGGCGTTAAAAATGTCGTGGTCACAAAGTCCTCCAAGTGAAACGATACCTCTGGGGGTGCTGGGCCCTAGGGTTTGCTCGACCCTAGGTTCTGGTTCAAAATTAAGAACAGAGCGCTCTTCAGGGCCCTATCCCGGTTAAACCACGAAGCTGTGGTAGGTACGGGGGACCCTGTAGAGTGTGAAGTGAAGTATACCAGGGGTTCCCCCCCCCCCAAGCCCAATGGCGCAAATTTTCCCCCAAAATTTTAAAAACTATTTTTGTGATTTTTTTATTTTTATTTTTACCCCTCTTTTTAATTTTATTTTTTAAAGTATTACTTCCCTATTTTTTTTAATATTCTTATTTATTTTTTTAAATACAATTTATTTATTTTTTAAAATTATAACGATTAATTTTTTACATATTATTAATTTTTCGATAGTACTAATTATGTGCAGAATATAATCGCTTTTTTTCCCTTACAGACATTCTAAACGCGCACACACACACACACACACACACACACACACACACACACACACACACACACACACACACACGCACACGCAAGCACGCGCACGTACACATGCACACGCACACACACACAAAATAAATAAATAAATTTATAATAAAAAAATAATTTAAATTAAAAAATAAAGTAATGAATAACTCAAATTTTTAAAAAAAATGAGTAAATAATTTAAATTAAAAAAATAAATTATTGAATGATTTAAATTTTAAAAAATTAAATAATTTTCATTAAAAAAATAAATATTTAAATAAATAAATAAATTAGTTTTAAAAAATCCCCCAAAACTTTTGATGGCGCAACTTGCGCCATAATCCCCCCCCCCCCTGTGGGCACCCCTGCAGTATACCACTGTAAAATTTTACAGTTAATCATTGTAAAATTTTAGTTTATTACTGTAAAATGTTACAGTTTATCACTATAAAATTAGCTGTATTATACTATAAAAACAACATCTATTTTTTGCAATGTAACACCCCTGTACCTAACTCCCATTTAGATACTAAAAATATAATCTGAGAATCGTGCTCCGAAAACCCCACCCCCCAGTGCCAGCTAATAAATGGCAACTGCGAAACATACAACCAAATTAGAAAACGATAAAAGAAAAAAAAAAGGAGCAAAACCGTCAGCCGCTCCCTTTTCGGCGAGTTTAAAGAGACAGGTGCATCTGCCAATCACGTACAGTTACAATCTAAGCACAGGTGGATCCCTGTGCGGGAAAAATTTGCACAAACCGCGGCAGCTGAACACATCGCTTGCCAAGAACAATATCGCCTGCACCTGCGCCGCTCGTGTGTGAGTCAGCGCCGAGGCGTTAATTCGTCCTTCTCCTCGTTAAATGGCCTCTTCCGACTCATATTCGCGAAGGAGATGCGGAATGGTGTATGTGTTTTGTTTCCGCGCTCACACACCTGTTTCAATAAAGAATATACACAAATAGCTACTCGGGGTTCTCTTTGCCGCTTCATTTCTTACACTGTATCCAAAAGGTTAAGATCAAAGAGTTATTTATACGTACTTGGGAGTTTTCTTGTACACTGAAAAAAATAAGTTGTTGTTTTTACAGTATAATACTGAAAGCAGAGGTTTCAGTTTTAAACTGCAAAAGTGCAGTGATAAACTGTAAAACTAGCTATTTTACACTTTATTACTGAAAAACAGTGGTCGGAAGTAGCGCGCTACAAGTAGCGAAACTACTGTAGTAGCTACATTTTTTAGTAGTTTGTAGTGTAGCGTGTGTTGTGTGAGTAGCGCGATACAAAAGAATAGTAGTTTGTAGCGAATTCTGAAAACTATTTTTAAATTCGTAATTCAAAAAAAATTAATAAATAAATAAATGAATGAAAAAAAAGAATAAATTCTTTCGAATCTGGATTAATCGAATCTGATAGGTGCAAATCTTTCACGAAAGCACCAGCAAACGCAATGAGAAATAAGAACTATAAAAATGTAAGTAGATCTTAGATACATCATTTTGACGCCATACATTCTATCTGTTTGACGTCATTGGTTTATTTTGCATCATAATTTTCATATTCCAACAAATAATTTTCATAATCCTAAACATTCCCTGGAAAGAAATTATTAGAAATTTGAAGGTTAAATTTTTCAATCTTTCAACTTTTGAATTCTATCTTACATCGAATATTCGTAAAAATGTAAAAAAAAATTCTTAAAAGGACAAATTAGAGCAAAAAAAAAAAAGTATACAAATTCCTAGTAATATTCCGGGTCCAAATAAATTAATTTATTAATCTAAACCACTTTTCGAATTTTTTCGGTCAATCCTCAAACGGTGTATGCTTTTTTTTTAAATATTTTTTTTTAAAAAGTAGCGAAGTAGCTACAACATTTCAAAACTAGTTTGTAGTTGCTATATTTTTAAAAAAGTAGTTGTAGTTGTAGTTAACTACATTTATAACAAAGTAGTTGTAGTTGTAGTTTGCCATAAAAGAAATGTAGCTTTTCCAACCACTGCTGAAAAATTAGCTGTATTACACTGTAAAAACAACAGTGTAATACTGGCAGCACAGGTGAGGTTTCAGTTTAAAACTGTAAAATGCTTAGTAATAAACTGCAAACTAGCAATTTTACAGTTTACTACTGTAAAATTAGTAGTTTTAAAGTTAATTACTGTAAAATTTACTGTATTATACTGTAAAAAACGCATTCATTTTTTACAGTGCATTGGTTTTTGATGGATTGGTTATAAAAAACAGAGATCAGCTAAAAGACCTTAGAAAAATTTTGCATTATAAAACAGAAGTAAATTTTTTTAACTTTTATTAAGTGTGCTTATTTCGCTTTGTATAGCCCTTTAACTATATGAAATTTTGCAGAATATCTCCAAATTTACTTGTTTTGTTTTGGATTTTTTACAACGTCAAGAAAAAGATCTGCTATTTTAAAGTTGCTTAAACCGAGGCGTTAATTCTTCCTTCTCCTCGTTAAATGGCCTGTTCCGACTCGTATTCGCGAAAAACATGCAGGATGAGTGTGGTGTTTGCGTTTTGTTTCCGCTCTCACACACCTGTTTCAATAAAGAATATATCTACAAATAGCTATTCGGGGCTTTCTTTGCCGTTTCTTTTATACCAGCAGTAGGCAACCCATTGATCGCGATCGACCGGTCGATCTCAAGCCCTCCCTGAGACGATCGCTCCAATGTTATTTTGAAGTTTGCTTTCTATCTGAGAAGAACCAACATAATTAACTGTTGGAGCAAACTTATGTTTAACGTCTAAATTAAAATTCATTTAAAAAACTCTCTAACTTTTCACAGTTCCTAGAAGTTTTTATATTCCGCAGTGTATCAATTTTAAACTAAACAAGATACTTCTGTCTGAAAATGCTTTGATGTGGGTCAGCATAAAATATTTTCAGCAATCGAAATCAACTACTTAATAGGCATTCAGGTCTTTTTACTTACAGTTAACCAAGAATTAAAAATCGGCATAGTCTCAAATTAACACATTCGTTTAATTTTACAGTGACCCCCCCCCCTCTCCAAGTCGATCTCGTGCTCACACCAATCTTAGGAAGTAGATCTTCAGTCAATTGAAGTTGCTGACCACTGATTTATACCATATCCCAAGGTTGAAATCGAAGAGTTATTTATAAGGACTTGGGAGTTTTCTTGTATTGATTTTTGAAGGATTTGTTATAAAACTACAGAGAGCGCTAAAAGACCTCAGACAAAATTTTGCATTATACACTGTAAACAAGAAGTTCTGTCAAGAACTAAACGAGCCTACTTTCACGTACATCGACATTGGCATTCTAGCATCTGATCATTATTCTCTTGATTATCTAAGACTAAAAATTATGTCAAACATACCTTTTTAGCACTTAAAGCTAATTTCTAAAAACAAAATATACCCCTCTCATCAGATGAAATAGACACATAAAAAGTAAATAAATGAATAAATAAAGTTTTGTCGCACCTTTTAAAGAATGTAACTGTTACAGTTCTTCCGTAGAAAAATTCCTCAATTGTTTTCAAAAAAAAAAAATAATAATAAAAGTACAAAGTACATCAAAACACATTTTATCAAAGAAAGAAAAAAAAAAAAAAAGAAAAAAAAACTCGTCCGTTGATAAAATGTCTCAAATTTCATTTTTAATCCGTTGCCAGTCGTTAAGTATAAATAAAGAACAAAATGCATTCGTGAATGAAACATTTTTGTTACAAAAAAAATCGTCTGCCAAAAATAATAATAATAATAATAATAATAATAATAAATAAATAAATAAAATAAAACAAATGAACAAATAAACAAAAAATCGTCTGCACAGTCAGTCATTTTTTTCTGAGCCTGCATTTCCGCCATGTTTGCGGAGTCGGAGTCGGAATCAGAGTCCTCACAGAAGATTACTCAGAAAAGTACTTTACAAACACTATTTATCAAAACCATTTTCTTACAAATTCAACTTAAATTCCCTGTAGGTGCTAATGTTAATTTTTTTTTCTGAACGGTTCAATATTGAACGAAAAATGGTTCAAATCAAAAAGCGAAATATGGTAATGAGCCTTTCCGAGATCTTTCAAACAAAAAAAAAGTTTATTCCATTCGGATGATTCACTCAGAAGTTATTAGTTGGGGAAAGGTTGCTTGAACGGTTCAATGTTGAACGAAAAAATGTTCAAATTGAAAATTTAAATACGGTAATGAAGTATCCTTGCTGAGATCCTTCGAACAAAAAAAAAAAGTTTGTTCAAATCGGACTGTTCACTCAAAAGTTAGCATCGCGGGACAGGTTGTTTGAACGGTTCAAAGTTGAACCAAAAATTGTTCAAATCGAAAAATCAAATATGGGAATGAGCTGTACTCGCTGAGATCTTTCCAACAAAAAAAAAAGTTTGTCCAAATCGGAATGTTCATTCAAAAGTTATTAGGGAAGGATAGACAGACCGACCGACCGACCGACACACAAATTCCCCATCTCAATACCCTACTTTCAAATTTTTAATTTTTCGATATTCATTTTACCTTTTTATTTTTTGGACTTGGCGATATTTTTTGGACTTGGCGATATTTTTTAAATGCAATAAGCTACTTTTAATACTTTTTTCGTCTTTCTTTTATTTTTAACGGGAAAGTAGGCTAAAAATAGATGTTGTTTTTATAGTATAATACAGTTAATTTTATAGTAACAAGCTGCAGGACTTTTTAATTTTACAGTAAATTTTTGAGTCTAGGGTCTGCTCTAAATTGCACGAAAGTTTGGCGTCTCTAAAACTTTTTTTCGGCTGGAATAGGAGGAATTAAAAGTAAAAAACCGGCGGTTCATGGCTACAAATTAAAAAAAATCGGATATGCCTCTGCATCGCTGCAAAAAGTGGCCACTTTAAAACCAATTAAATTATCTACTTATATTAAAAACTGAGTATCTTTCTAACTATCTTTCTTTCTATCTTTCTAACTATCTTTTTATGTCACGCTTCTTTCTCCTGAACGCAAATGAACTGAAAGTCGAACCAGGTACTGATAGATAGGTAATTTTTCAGGCTTCATTAGTTTCAATCTATATAATTATACGATTTTAATTAGCGAAGATATCAATTAATAAGTAGTCAAGTTTAAAGCGATTAAGCCTAATAAATGATAAAATATGAAATCCATTCTTGCAAACCGTCGTTGCTATGAAACAGTGATAACAATGATAATGAGAATTTTGAATGAAGGCTTAACTAAATCAAACACGAAACTCATAAGCGGGCCACTTACGTAGAATTTTTATCGCTAGCTACTTGTAATATTTTGAAACATTCATTTGTTGAAAAGCCATCTACTTATATTAAAAACTGAGTGTCTATGTCTGCTTTTTTTCTTTGAGCGAGCTGAACTGACTGAAACTCTCCTCACCATCTTGAAAGCGCGAAGCATCTCAATAATTCGAATGATTTTTTATGTAGAAAAAAAGTAAAGGCGTGAAGCGCCTATTAGCGAGCCGCCTTGGCTGGGTGTACTTTCTTGAAATTTTTCTCACTACTTTCAAGGCACGAAGTGACCGTGCAACGCCGGGCCACGTGCGTGGTATGTCTTGAAATCGAATGAACATTAAATTATATCAAATAATATAACTTCAGAATGAGGTAAAAGTTAGAGAGGGGAGACGTTATGCATCAACATGCCGCAGGAAGCTAATCTAGCTGCCCTGGCAGCTAGTTTATTAGTAAATGTCTACTCATATTACTATTTATTGCGTTTTGTTTATTTATTTTTTTTTCAATGAAGTTACATTGAAAAATACTTGATCCGGTTTTGTTTTTGTTTTTTGCCGGAACCTGTAACTTGACAGTTCTGAAAATGTTAACCGCAGATTATTCTAAATCTCCCTCACTTTTTTTCAGTACGTTTTTCAAGTAGAGTAACCACTCGTTATATGATGTCGCGTTTTATCGTTCATTAGGGTGTATTACGCTTTTCAGATATTAATACTACAGCGAACTCTCACTTATGCACTGGTCTGAGGGACCAACAGAAAAAGGCGTATAAGTCAGAGAGACGTATAAGTGAACAAGCCTATTTAAAGTACTAAAACGCAACATAGGTTCTTATGAGAGAATGAATGAGAATGTTTTTATAGACAAGGGATATATGGCAATTACTGTAATGTAACTACAATGATAAAATGAAAACAAAAATTGTAGCATACCTAATTACAAACTGTTCCCTTTAAAACGATGCATATTAAATAATTGTCCCTCCCCGCACTCTAGTTCATGTGGAAAAAATGACTTCCGTGAGCAATAAAGGCGAAAGATTAAAGAGGAAAGTGAAGAAAAATGCTTATTTTTTAAAGAAAAAAAATTAGATTTTTCACATTTTAGTCAAAACTCGGCGCATAAGTGAAATATTTATCTTTAGAGCGACGTATAAACGAATGATATTATTATTATTTTGCTATGGAATGTGCTGGGGCCATTTAAAATCATCGTATAAGTGAAAAAGGCGCATAAATGAGGCGGCGTATAAGTGAGAGTTCACTGTATTTGGAAAATATTCTTCTTTGCATCAAAATTTTATTATGCATTGTCCTAAGCATAATCAGGTAGATAAACTCTTCGTTATATCCGTCATTCAGATGTATCGAGCTTTATCACCTGAAAAGTTAAGAGGGAAAAATGCCTTCGTTTTATATTCAGACTATTGAAGAAGAAATACTGTATTTCTATGGAAAAAATTCTTATTGAACCAAACTGGAATAGTATTTTTCTCTTACATTTTCTACAGCTTAATCATCATCCTAATTCTTTTTCTCTTAAAATACTTACATGAGCACATTTCGGCTCAGCAGAGCTCTGTAAAGAACTCGAGTACGGAGTTAATGAAAATTTTTGTCCCTATTTCTGTTTTAAAACTCTTTTTCTTTATCAAACACTGAGAAAGGCATGTAATACTTCATATTTTCCTTCTTTTAAATACTCTAGGCTATAAAAATATATATTTTTTTAATTTGCCTGTAAAAATTCTTCTTAGTATATAAATGCAGTTCAGTCAGTTAATAAAATATTTTGATGACTATTTTTTTTTAGAATAACTATAATTGCCCTCTCAAATGAGTAAAATACCATTTTGTTATTTTTAAAGAAACTTTGGAATTGATTCATGGTTTATCGTTAGGAATTTATTGTCAAATGAAGTCAGTTTGAATATCATAAACGTGTTTTTCTACGTTGAGTGTTTTGAAGTTTTGTTTTGTACCCTTTTTCTTAGTTATTATTATTATTATCATTATTAGTTTGATTTACCCGTATTACTGTCATTAATACCGGCTACAAATACTGCTGTTAGCTTCAGCATGTAAAATATACTTTATAGAGGTGTTTCGTAGACGATGACGGCTTTGCACAGCTAGTCCCAAATTCATCAGTTTGCAAATTGATTTGAGGTATTCTGGCTATTTTTTTTTTTATAAATTTGCCACCTCTTGTATTGTGATTTTAGCAGCAGCACTTAACTATCTGTCTACGTTTAGCACAAATGATCCAACAGCTTGCCTTCCAGAATTTAGAAACTAATAAAGCTTGTCTCAATTTATTTGTTTTCTTTGAATTATGAAGTATCAAGCACTGCCATGTCGTAAGAATTTCCTTCGCTACACTATTGCGCACTTCGTCATCTAGGGAGGAGAGGGGCAGAGGGGTCAATCTTCCTAAGCTTTGTAAAATAACGGGTCTGCTGTTGGGTAGCAACTACTGTTTAAAAGACTTGATTTCTACTGCTTAATAAAAGACAGATTCCCATCCTATGAAGTGTGAAAATGACACAGAGTGCATCTAAAATTATGTTAGCAACGAATTTGATGCGTAACACCCTTTTGCGGAACGTAAAGGCGAGATTGTGTTCTTTATCAATACCAACATCTTAATTATCTACCACGAGCTTTTATCGCCAAACATAACACCGCGGCGCCAAAATGAAGTAAAACAAAAAAAAATATTAAGAAAGAAAGAAGACAATAATAACACCAAGGCAAACAATAATCAAAAAAGGAGGAAAAAAATATCTGCCAATGAAAAAACACTTTACTTCTTTTTAGTCTCAACGACTCAGCTGCGCCTGAAACGATGGAGCGAACGGTGGAGAGAGATAGAGAGAATTCACCAAACCTTGATGATGGCAGAGCCTTTCTCAGGAAGCTCAGGAGCAAAAGAAAACTGGAAAAAGGGGATCGAAGGGGGGAGGCGGAGGATCTGAAATTGGGGGAAGCTTCGGAGAGAAAAGTATGTACCGCCTGTGTGGGGTGGCATTTATTCATCAAGAACTGCGTTGGCCCATCTGGCGCGTTTCCACAGGATAGTACCAGCTGGGATCGTGTCGCTGCTACCCCCTGTACTGTTCTGCAGCCCCCTCTTGGCGACGTCATTGTGTGTTACCCTCCTTCCTCTCTGCTTAACTCGCTTTTACACTGCTAGCGCCATCTAGCTGCCGGTGGCGGCATAAACGGCTTGATTTGCTAAACGGAGGGTAAGGGACTATATTTGGCTGGAATATCGTTCTTTGGCGCGGTTTGGGACAAGTTTCGAAGGAAAAAATTAGTTCAATGCCTCTAGCCAACAGTCATACTAAAACAAACTTTTAAGTCTTTCCCCTCTCACTCTCGTCATTTCGGTCATCAGGGGCATCAATCGCTCATCTCTCGTGAATTTTAAAAGCGCTATGTAATAATGCCTTTTTGCACCCGTTTTGATGTTTTTTTTTGGAAAAGACCTTGGGAATATTTCACTCCGCTCCCTTGCCCAGAAAAACTCTGAATTACCTGTTATATCTCTCCTTTTAACTTTTAAGCGTAAACTGGCTTTAAGAATACATGAAAAGATGGGTATATAGAACAAATGTTCGCCATTTTAGCGCAATTGATAAAAGCTTGTTTGTATTTATGTTTAAACGAATACTTACTTATTTTAAAAGAATATGAGTTATGGATAAAGAAATAATGCTTAAAAATCACACTCAATAGTGCCCATCGCCCCCCCCCCTCCCTTGTTCAGTAGCACCCCCTCAAATGGCATGGTGTACCTGCACAAGAACGATATTCTCCTAATGGGGGGCTAAAACCCTTCTAAAACTGCCCTGATCCCCCTTTTAAACTTGGTGCAACTAGAGGCCACTCCCTATTTTCAACCGTTTTCTTTGCTTTTACGTAATATTTTAATTAATTTCTACCTATATATCGTGTTATTTCTTTTCTTTTTAAAAACCAAGAGGAGTCACATATTTTTTTCAATCTCCGGACCTTATCTTTGTGCATCCATAAGCTCACAATTTGATGCATTGAAGAAGGCGTTCCTTGTAACGCCGAAACACGTGTCTCCAGTATTCCTGCGCATTTGTGCTTTTAACAACGTTGGCTTTTTTTCTGTTATATTCATATACAAAGGTATTTATCTATTTCATTCAGCGTGGATTATTGTCAATAGTTTTAGTGTAAGAAACTTATGAGTCAAGTATGATTTAAATAATCTAAATGCATAATTTCCGCATTTTAATACGCGGAATCTTCAAAGTAAAATAATAAAATAGAAACGAACAAGGAATATACCAACCAAAAGATATTGGTTAAGAAAAATGAAAAAAAAAAGGAAAATTTGAAGAAATACCCATCATGTATACCATATCTAAGCGCTCATATAATAAAATACCTGCAAATAACCAATCAGAAAGAAATAGCCGATAAATAAAAAGAGAGATTCAACGAACTAAAATTTAGAATCTTTGCAAATAGTAATAATAACAAAAAAAAATAATGATAATAATAATATATGTCTATAACCAGTATATAAAAGTATATAATATATATTTTTATGTACTGGTTAATATGAACCAGTATATAAAACGAAAAAATGCATATATTAAAAAAATAACAATAATTATATTTAATATGTTATTCATGATGCGAAAAAGCAGGCAATAATGTAGAATTGCAGACAAAAAATATTACTGACCACACCGCAGTGCATCACGTGGTCACTATCTTGTGGTTGCAACGAGAAGAGGTTTTATAATAAATATCAAGATAGAGAAAAATGGAACTATGCACAACCTTTATTCCTCGAAAATAAAACATGAATTTATATGCTCAATAAAAACAAAATGTCAAGCAAAATTTCAATTACTTATTATGAAGCGGCAATGAAATTTAATGTAAACGAAAGTGGTGTTTGACTTCTTCAACTTTCCATAATTTTATACTTTTAGTCTCTCTCTGTCTCTCTTTCTCTCTCTGAGTGTAAGTCGATTTGAAGGCAGACTAAGCATAAATTTTAGTGTGTGTGCATCTGAAAGATTCAAGCAACTTTTTAAGTATAAGTCAGAAATTTAAGAAATTTGAAATGTCGATCATCTTGCTGAATTAATGTTTTTTAAAAAGTTTATTTATTGAAAAACTTCTTAAAACCTAAAATTCGAAAAAAAAAAGATAGCTTTTGTCACCCACATTATAAACCAGAGATATATTTTTCTTAAATAAAAGGCAAATGTTCTAATTTTATGAATTAAATCTAAAATTTTTAAAAAATGTTCAAAACTTGCGGGAGAGATTTTTTTTTGTATAAATCCCCCTTTTTTACCAAGTAAAGAGGGAAACAGAGATTACGATAGTTCTGTTGAAAATAAAAATCGAGATAAACCTTTTATTATTGCATTCAATTTCAATTACTGTTTGAGAAAAATACAACGTCATTCACAATGCAAAATCAATGTCATTTAAATAAAAGAGTACTAAAATGAAATTTATTTGAAAAACATACGTAGTCGTTTAATATTCTTGAGATCAGCTTCCGTGCATACATTTGTAAGAACTGAATCCGTTTCCCATTAAAAATGAAAGAAACTCAATTTTTGAATTCTTCATTTTTTTATATCGAACAAAAAAGCATTTGTTTTTACCAAAAACGATTAGCTTAGTATGATTACATCACCATGATAGTTTTACGAAATAACCCGAAAACCTTTCATCAGACCTAAACTAAGGATATTGATCTATTATTTAAGGAAAGAGAGCCTTTCATTTCTGATCCGAAGCATTTAATGTTTGGCGATGAAAACATCACTCATTTGGCGAAGCGCCGCGGAGTGGCAACCCTAAAACTGTTTGCTGATCTCCGTTTTCTCAGTTCGTCTGCTGTGTCAGCAGGAACGGGCGGCTGTTGTGGGTTGCTCCGCTGCTCTGCATCCTCCCGCAGACGACATTTCTCTCTCGACCGCGAGTTTAGCAGTGCAATATCACCCATGATCCTCTGTGAAGGTAAACAATAGGATTTTTTTCAAAACGCTTTTATTAGTTTCACATGTGGGTTTGTATGTATGTAACTCTGAATAAAAGATAAAGTTCCCGTTCTTTGCAAATATAAAAGTAATATATTTAATACTATTATTAATACTAAAGGCTAAACTGCATTACATGTTGCTGTATTATAAGTGTCAGTTGCTTGTATGTAACTCTGAGTAAAAGATAAAATTCACGTTCTTTGCACATGTAAAAGTAATATATTTAATATTATTGTTAATATTAAAGGCTAAACTTTTTTGTCATGTTGATGCATTTATTATAAGTGCATGTAAACTTAGCGGATATTCAATAGTTTTGAAAGTCTTCTTTTTAGTCTGATTAATTCTAAAAGCGTATTTTTTTAGTTTTTTTAAACTAAATTTAGGATTATTTCTCTCTTTTGCGTATTGCTACTTGAAAATTTTGCTATTTCTCTTTTCAAAGATGCATCAGTTTCTGAATTGTTCTCGACTATATATTAGCAAGTCTTTCGACAAAATTTGTGCTAATATGCATCCTGTTAAGAATATAATTTCATACAAAATATGGACAAAATGTTATGATACTGGCTGATTAAATTGTAAAATTAATTATTATTAATACGCTTTTATTAGTTTTACATGTGGGTTTGTTTGTATGTATGTAACTCTGAATAAAAGATACAATTCACGTTCTTCACAAATATGAAAGCAATATATTTAATATTATTATTAATACTAAAGGGTCGTGTTTTAAATTTTTTAAACAATAATTTAACATTATTTTAATCGTCTTTTTTTCTAAGAAAAAAAACTGATGCCAAACGTTCGTTACGTAAAACTCTGCAGAATACCTTGTGTTTAACCTTTGATAAAATTATGTTAATAACTATTAAAACTACTCAAAGTATTACTTACTTCTCGCTCTTATAACGTTTTTTTTTTTTTTATTTAAAAAGAAACTTGGTGAAAAATTCATAAATTTGACGATTAATAACATGTATTCGTAAAGCATCAATATTAGGTTCATATATGTGAAACATTAACAGTTAATGTCTAAAACTATTAAGTTGTTTGAGAATAATTTAATGTGATCATAATGTAAAACTCTGGCATCCTTGTGTTTTAAAACAGATAAATAACTTTGTGCTTAAAAATAAAGTGTAAAATACAACGTTGAAAAGAACTGTTCCTGCTCATTTGTGCTTTTCAACGTTGTATTTTACGCTTTTATCCTTGTGTTTGATTTTCTAAAATATACGAAGGATTGATTAGCCATTACGTCTGTAACACCTAACAAGTAAAAAAATATATGTATACACAATTTAGAAAAAAAAATAAGTCGATTAGTGTTTTGTACTTTACAAACATGTCTACCAAGTTTATTTAAATGATACTTTTTACGCAAAATTACATTTATTGCGTGCTTCGCCAAAACTTGCATAAGTGAAAAGAGAATTTTAGTGCAAATTTGAAATAAAATAATGTAATGAAACTTGTTATAGTGATCCTTAAACTTCCAATTGTATTTGTTCCACTAAATTATTTTTCTTTTATTGGAGAAATCATTTAATTCTATAGAGGGTTTTTTCTGTACGTAACGAAATAATTCCCACCTGTATTTGAAACTTATTTTTCCATTAAAAAAAAACTTCACAAACTGAATAACTGTGGCTTGAGATTAAACATACTACTCATTCACTGTCAATTACTTTCAAAGCATATTTTCTCGAAGAGCATTTTCTTCTAAGTAAATGAATAATAAACTGTAAGTTGGTAGTTTGATTTTACATTCTTCCACTTTTAGGTTTATTTAAATTTATATCAAAGTTATATTTAAATCGCAAAGGGAAAAGGGTCCAAAATTTACCTACTGTCCCATTTCTACGATTTTACGTTTTATGATCACAATGCAAGTATTATTATCATGTCATTTATATTCAGAGGAATGGCTTACACTGTAAAATCCCTCACTTTAATACACTATTATTTAAAAATATTCTCTGAGCTTAAAAAGAATATTATATTTAGATAATTATCAATGACTGAGACTAAACCAGCTAGCTCCATGAGATGCAATGTAAAAATAGATTTTGTTTTTACAGTATAGTATAGCTAATTTTATAGTAACAAACTGTAAAAATTGCTAATTTTACAGTAATAAACTATAAAATTGATAATTTTATAGTTTTAAACTGGAACCTCTGCTGCAAGTAATATACTCTCAAGTAGCACACTTCGTTTTTTAAAGGTTGTAAAATGGTTATTAACGTTGTAACAACCGTTTAAAAAACGTTTATAAAACGTTTAAAGGTTATTTGTGCTACCCGGGCTGTTGTTTTTACACTATAATACAGCTAATTTTGGAGTAATAAACTAAAATTGTGGTAATAAACTGTAAAATTGTGGTAATATACTGTAAAATAGCTAACTTTACATTTTATTACTGTGCATTTTATAGTTTTAAATTGGAACCTCTGCTGCTAGTATTATACTGCAAAAACAACAGTATTTTTCTTGCAGTGTGTTACTTTTCAGGGGGCAATTAAAACATGTTACTTTTGTAACACGTTTTGTAGTTAACGGGTTTAATGTAACAGTTAGTGTGAATTGTTTTTTCTTCTGATGTAACTATAAGTAATAACAGATTTCTATACTCTATTTGGAGTTGGTTTAAAGTTTTAGCCATCGTTATTAACTTTCTGTTAGATGTTATCAGTTAATTGCAATCATGTGATTATTCTTTTTTTTTCGATATTATCTTTATCAGTTGCGTGGATAGTTTGAAATTTTAGTAAAGTTTTCTTTTCTAGCCTTGATACAATTTTGTATGTTACCATCTAAAATTCACTACTGATCTTGTCTTTCATTCTTAACATTTAATGTTACTGTATTTATAATTGTAATGCATGTGTGTGTGTGTGTGCTTTTTTTTTTTTTTTTTAATGTGGCGAACATGCTATGACGATATAAAGCTTTCACTAAACTTTAGAAGTCGCGAATCTGGGAAGTATAACGTAAAAAAATAAATGTTTCCCTGAAAATTACTCAAATGTGTACTGAGTAAATAGCGTACTTTCTATTTAGAGTAGCAATACTCTAACTAGTTTGAAACTGTAAAACGTACGGTAATAAACTGTAATATTAGCAATTTTACAGTTTAAATCTATAAAATTAGTAACTTTGCAGTTTAGGACTGTAAAATTAGCAACTTTGCAGTTTATTACTGCAAAATTAGCAGTTTTTACAGTTTATTTTTGTAAAATTACCTGTATTATACTGTAAAAACAACATTCATTTTTTACAGTGTAGCTGTAAAAATGTCACACCTATACAAAAAAAATTGATAAAGCAAAAAATAGTTACTTCGGTTCTTTTTTCAATAAAAAGGTCTGCATTTTCAATCTAATATTTACTGCACTTCACGAAGCCAATTATAACTGAACTCCTTATTACTTTCATCAAGCGCTGAAGCTTTTAGGCACCAAAATCAAATTAAATGGAGGCACAGAAAAAAGAAAGTGGGGCAAAGAGAGACGGACTACCTACAACCTGATGCCCACTCGCACTGGTACCCCCATCACGCGAGACGTTCATTCCCATATGTTAATTCTCCCACACTTCTCAGGCGATACAATCCTCTGTCTTAGCTAATTGAACATGTGGTCGCAAATCGAATCGGCTCTCAGTCGATGGACATTTCCCCTCGCCAGAAGTTTCGCCACAACGCAGGGGCAATCCTATGTAACGAAGTTTCTTGTGAAAAACTCCGGACCAATAATGAATCTGTTAGAATGGAGGAATCAATGTCATATGGTGAAATGTGCAGAGAAAGTCGAGATTTTTAGGCAACAATTTATTTATTGCAATGATATGATTAGCATTGCACGTTTGGTACCCTTTGTAGTTTAACCCCTTCTCGGTTTTGCCCGTACACTGAAAAAAAAGCTGTTGTTTTTACAGTATAATACTGCCAGTAGAGGTTCCAGATTAAAACTGTAAAAGCCCAATAATAATTGTAAAACTAGCTATTTTACAGTTCATTACTGTAAAATTAGCAGATTCACCATAAAATTAGCTGTAGTATACTGTAAAAACAACAGTATAGTGTTATCTGCCGGCAGAGGTTCTAGGTTAAAACTATAAAATGCACTGTAATAAACTGAATCTAGCAATTTTACAGCTTATTACTGCAAACTAGCCATTTTACTGCTTATTACTGTAAAATTAGCATTTTTGCGGTTTATTACTGTAAAATTGGATGTATCATAATGCTATTAAAACAACATCTATTTTTTGTAGTGTACGCCGTACACTGTAAAAAAAGCTGTTGTTTTTACATTATAGTGCTTATAATTTTACAGTTTCTTTATTTGAAGTTAGCAATTTTACAGTTTATTGCAGTAAAATTTAACTGTATTATACTGTAAAAACAACAGTAAAATACTGGTATCAGTGGTTCCAGTTTCAAACTGGGAAATGCACGTTAATAAATTTAAATTAGCAATTTCACAGTTAAATACTGTAAAATTAGCAATTTTACAGTTTATTTCTATAAAATTAGCTGTATTATACTGTAAAAACAACATTCATTTCTTAGTGATCAGTCAAATGTAATGAAAACAATATTGTGTGTAAGATACCCTCCTTAGTCTAATAAAATGCAATTCAAGCTTTTTACCTTGGCTACTGAAGTAAAAAAAAACTGTCAGAGGAGAAAACTATGTAATAAAACTGGTGCCGTTCAATAGGTCTCCATTAGTAACAGATTTAAAGAGCTGTTTTATGAGCAAGAAATATATTAAATGAAAAAATCACTTGTGCTCTATTTGCCCAAGACTCTTAATTTTAAGAGTATCTTGAAATCTACCCATGAGTTCTTATTTCGAACTTGTATTTATGAATACTTTGCTTGCTTTTGTATTTGATTATATGATCTGTTTTATGTCCTTTAAGTAAAAGATGTTATCTCATAATTTATTTCATAACATTTTTAATAAGTGATAGTTTTAATTTGAACTTTTCATTCTTCTTAGATGTGACGTCATCAGAAGTAACGAGGATGCCGGAGTCTCCGAGTGCCGTAAAGCAGCAACTGGCAGCGCCCTCAAGCGGAAGGAGTTCTGCACCCGTTTCTTCTCATAAAATTGCATCGGGTAAGGTGTAGTATACCTGAAAACTGTAAATGTTTCGTAAACATTGAGTTAATTTTTAGAAATATAGCAAAAACTTAATAACTGGAAAAAAAATCTTTCCTGAATAAGCTTCTTACTATTACAAGCTCCTATTGTTTGAGATCCGGTAATCGCATTTTTTTTTTTTCACTTAACATGCATAAATTGATATGAAAGCATAGCTGCAATTTTTAGCAAACTATCAGTTAAATAAGCAAACTATCAGTTAATTTTAGCAAACTATCAGTTCCCAAATAAAAAAGTGAAATGATAATAGCAAGAAACAGCCATTCTTTTAATAACTTTGATGGTTTTGAGGCTAATGCGTTTCAGTTGGGTCACTAATCAGCTAACTTGTTGAAAAGAAATTTAAAACGGACGAATTGTGGGTCAAAGAAATCCTGAATAACTAAATTCAATGTGTACTTCACTATGCTAAATGCTGTGAAATTCCTTTAAAATGAATGCAAATACAACGAAATAAGTGGTTAACCCTCTCGGCACCCTGGACCTCATATGAGGCTCCTACTTTTGAACTCAATTTTGGAAGAAGTAAACACTTAAAATGATTTTTTTTTTTCCGTCAGTGACTCCACCTATTCATGTAGATCACATATGAGGCTCCTAAGTGAAAAAAAAATCATTTTAAGTGTTTACTTCTTCCAAAATTGAGTTCAAAAGTAGGAGCCTCATATGAGGTCCAGGGTGCCGAGAGGGTTAATCTCAAATTTATTTCCATTACGTTGCTTGAATT
This sequence comes from Uloborus plumipes, assembly GCA_038373865.1. Classification (NCBI taxonomy): domain Eukaryota; kingdom Metazoa; phylum Arthropoda; class Arachnida; order Araneae; family Uloboridae; genus Uloborus; species Uloborus plumipes. The sequence continues at coordinate 73,832 of JAXGGA010004159.1, read as the reverse complement.
CCATTATTCCAAATATCCCGTAACAACGAACAGAGTTTTTAAGTTTCTTGAAGTTCGCTGTTGCGGAATTTTCACTGTAATGATTTTTATTTCCATTTACGTAGTGAAGGAAGTATTATGATCGCGAAAAGAATTTCACTCAGACTTCGGTCTAAATTTTGATTTTGCTCACACCCAATGAATGTTGAGTAATTTTTTCAACCCGTCAGCAGGTGAATTTGTACCTAAGCATCATATGAACAGTCGAAACTTCCTTTCGACCATCCCCGAGTTAATTACGACAAGTTTTCTCGTGACTTCTGTATGTACGTATGTATGTATATATGTGCGTATGTATGTCGTATAACTCAAAAACTGCATGCTGTGGAATCTTCTAGTTTGTTATGTAGGCTCTGAGGGGGGTCTAGTTGTGCACCTCCTCTTGTGGTTGCATTCGCATGTTCCCAAGCGAGTTTTTTAACCATTTTTGGGGGTAAATCACAGTTAATTTCAATGCAGGCTGAAGTAAACTAGTCAACATATTGCTAAGTTGGCGACAAATTTAGTGAAACAAAAAATATTTTTCAATTTTAAGTTCAATTTGGCGATATTTTGCGAAAAATCTACTGAATCGGCGATAATTAGAAAAGGAATCATTGTTACACATTTTTTTGTATAGATTTGTAGCAAGCTAGGGATGTAAATGTTTGAATTGTTATCTTTCTCACTGAAAGGCATTATTTCAACACTTTAAGACATCTATTATGAAATTTAAACGTGAAAGGAAGTAGTGTGGGGTCCACAGCAAACTTTTTTAAATGCTGTAGTTCGATTTGGGAGTTACTGTTTATCATTCTTAATTCCCTTGTTAACAGGAATGAACGGGTCGCACTCTCCTCATTCGAATACTCCTACAGCCGGTCGCACCCCATCCCCACCTTCAGTGAGCCTGCCCAGCGGAGCCCCCACGGGCCCCCCAGAACTAGGCATTCGACCCCTGGGCAAGCTCAAGAGGTTCCTCACCACTTTGCAACAGTTTGGCACAGATATTTCACCAGAGATTGGAGAAAGAATGCATACTCTAATTCTTGGTCTTGTTGTAAGTATTTGTTTTTTTTTCATATTCCAAAGCAGAAAACTGATTAGTTATTTTTATTTTTAATAGACATAGAAGAAATCAAATTATTCTTTGTTTTAGATTAAATTATGTTTAAATGTTAAAATAAATGTCATAAAACGTAATAAATTCAGTACAACTTTCTATTAATGAACTGATCTACTCATCGATTTGCTTAAAAACTTAGTTTATATGAATTTTTCAGAGCTCAACGTTACCAATTGAAGAATTTCATCAAAAAGTTCAAGATCTTACAAACTATCCTCTGAGGCCATTTGTGATTCCATTTCTTAAGGTAACAGGTTCATGCTGTAATCGATATCAAATGATCTCAAAAAGTTCACATTTTTATGTTGAAAATAATTTTATCGTATTTAATTAGTTTCATCAATGCATTTGATGATTTGAAATACATCTGATTCAAGTGAAAGTTGTATTTGGGGTTATGAAATTTGCAATAAGGTACATTTGCATTGATTAGAATAGTAGCCTAAATACAGTCGAGCCCACTTATTAGAACATTGGATAAAAGAATTCCGCTTTAAAAATATATTATATATAATCTACCAAACCGTTGTAATGCCTTATTTTGATCCCGAATAAAGGAATATTCAAATTACTACAACGTTTTTTTGTGGAAAAATGGGTATTCCATTAAGCGGGCTCGACTGCATTAAAAAACTGTTAAGCATTTTAAAATAACAATGGAAATCTACATACATCTTAACCTAACGTTATAGTTAAATGATTTATGAAAAAAAAAAACATGTTGTGTCTCTTAACATGTCTATATTAAATGAATTGAAAAGCAATATATAGTCTCTTTCTTAACAAAATAGGGATGTTAAATGCGTTCTGATGTAACAATGCAACTTTGTCCTATGTTGTCATGTTCAGCAAATGTTAAAACATTTTTTTATTGTTATTTTAGTCCAACCTTCCCCTATTGCACACGGAACTGTTGCATTTTTCGAGGCTAGCCAAGCAGACGCCTCAACAGTACATTCGCCAACATGAACAGCTCATCTTGGAGACCCACCCCACCGGAGAACCATTCGAGATCTTTCAAACAGACAAAACTGAAAGTCTGAAGAGGAGAACGCCCCCCGAAACGTAAGTTGACTCCACCGATTACGATTTATTTACAAAATAACTCGGATTAGTTTACCGTCTTATTTCGACGCAGAGTCTGCTGTTTTACATAATTATTTCAAAAGTTGGGTAGAATCCTAGTTTATGGTCCGGGTTTGGCGATTTTGCTTAAAGTCGCCAAGCAATCCAATGATCCAATGATAATTCTATGGTTGCCATTTTGCTTAAAGTCGCCAAACAATCCAATCATCCAATGCTAATTCTGTGGTTGCCAGATTTATTCATTTATCGCCGGACCATAAACTAGGATTCTACCAAAAGTTGTTATCATACTATCCAGTGTGAATACTTTGCTGTGAGTCTAGAAGTTAGTTTCGATTGAGAAGTTGACTGCTTTCAGTGACGTTGTTGATGGGGTAAGAGAAAAAATATTCGCTAAATAAATAACTTCAGAGCACTCATTAAGTTGATACACTTGACACTTGGAGTATTTAACGGAGAAATTTCTTATGACCATCTGCTGAAGGGGTGGCGCAGTGATAAGGGGCTTGTTTCTTATGCCCAAGTTGTCAGGTTTAATCCCAGGACAGCTAAATACGGAATAACTTTATCTAAATGCATAAAATAGTCAGCGGTCATGTAACTTAAGTATTTGTCATTGATGCTTTCCGCTAAATAAATTTCCCTTACATTTTCGCATCATAAGAACTCAGGTGAATATATCTGGTGGGAAATTGCGAGTCAAAATTTTCAAGTGACATTGTTATTCGCTAAAAGTAGTATGACATGAAATGATGAACTGGGAAACTCCTGGAAATATAGCAGTTTAGACAGATACAACTATATTTTTGTTGAAAAAATTATTGAATTAGTTACGTTGGATTAAGCTATAAACTGCTAAAAGTATGAAGAAATTTTAATTGTTTCCATATTTTAACTTTTAATTTTGCTCACAAGCACCTCTCTAAGTTTAAAGAACTGAAGCAAATCCTAATTTGACCGAGGAATTTAAGGTATCCCAGTGTCTAGTAGATACGATAGAGCAGGCCCGTCCTTTAGGCAGAGTTTGAAGATTTCAATTTCGCTCTATAAACTGCAGAAATTAATGTATTTGCATATACGTGGGCATAGTTTTTATTGCTTTTCGGCGCAATATTCTTATACTTTTTGCTCTAATCCTTGTGGAAAAATTTAAAATAGCAGGGCCTGAGAAAAAGTGTGTAGACTAATAAGTTATGAATTATGAATTTTGTGTCTTACTGGGATTGTAGCCGCGATCACTTTTCATATTAAAATTATAATGTCGTTTCGTTTTTTTCAGCCGATCGAGGGAAAACGGTTATTCAGATAACAGCTCAGACGGTCCACCACCAACAAAACGCCAACAGACCCTTCCTAGTCCTACTCTCGGGGCCCGCATGAGCCCTGCCGGGGCCCCCAACCACCTGCCCCCAAGTCTGAATTTCAGGTTTGAAGAAGGCCTCTACAGAGACCGAGAGAGGGATAGGTACGAAAGATACGATAGGTACGACAGAGAGTTGTGCAGGCCGTATTACAGTAAGTACATGTATATTAATGTTAAGTCTTGTAGAAAAACATTTTGTCTGTTAACGTTTTTAAGAGACTTTTTACGAATTCAAATTTGTATTATATAAAACAGAGCAAAATTTATCATTGAAATGTTTAGTGGTTGAAAGTATTATGAAGCAAAAACATGAAATAAGTAAAGATCGTTTCAAAATTTTTGGTCGCATTTTTTTCTTCTCTTAACTCTTTTTCCCCTCTTTTTTGTCCTACTTACTGGTAATCATTGTTTCTTGCACGACGTGACATTGTTCTTTTTTAATTTCGCTCCAATAAAACCAGTTGTTTTAAATTCAAGTTGTTTGACTCAAAATGAAAACTTTTAAAAATGTGTAAACGACTTTTCTTGAACTGCTATTTTCCCTTCAATACGTCAATACTAAATTAAAAATTTATACTCAACATTTCTTCTTGTGACATTAAAAAAGAAGTTTTAATCAAAATAAGGACACATGTTATAAGTAACAAAAAATAAAAATAGTGTTATCTTTTAAAAGTAGAAAAATTATAAGTCATATAAAAATTTTCAGTCGACATAGAACTGACAATGTAAATTCAACTTAACAAATTCATGTACAATCGTAGGATATAATCCATAGAGTAATTAATTGCATACATTTCTTAAGTTAGTTTTAATTTTATTTCATTTTTCTAGATTAAAAAAAGGAAAGAAAGAGAAAGAAATATCTAATGTCGAAAATATGAAAATGTGTCTACTGTCAAAACATTTACATTTTATTTGATTATTTTAGGTTCTGTTCATCGGGATTTTCCTGAAGACAGGGACATGGAAGATGAATGGAAAAATATACATACTGTAAGTGATAATAATAATAATAATTCAAAGCAAAAAAACATACTTTTTCAACGATGTATCTTCATGAAAAATATTTTCATGTAGAAGAACTGACGATTTGAAAAAAGAAATAAATATTTAACCTAATATATCGTTCGTTTGCTTTCAGTCAATATGCCACTAATAGTGCTGAGACATCGATGTTGATGTTTTGGAAACAGCGATATTTTTGCTAAAACATCGATGTTTTTACCATCGATGTTTGAGGGTCGATGTTTTCTAACATCTGTGTTTTGGGTTCGATGTTTTTTCCGATGACATTGTTTTCTAGTTCAGCAAAAAAAGCTCGATAAAATATGCAATAAGCAGACGTATCAAGAAGTTTTCATCTTTCATCAGAAGTTTCAGTATTAATATCATTGGAAAACATTTTCTATGATTATTATCGATGTTTTGCTTTCGATGTTTCTGAAACATCTCTAATATGCTTTCGCAGTTTTTTTTTTTAGTTTTTTTGAATTTTATTATTACTTTTTATGTTGATGTTTTTTATTTGAGCAAAAATCATTAAGATATGTGATCAAAAGTTAAATCGTTAATCATCCGCACACTATCAATCTCATGAGAAGACGATTTTGATAGAAACCATCGATGTTTTACGGTCGATGTCGTTTAATGATCAGTATTTCGCGTTCAATGTTTTTTTTTCTTTCGATTTCTGTTTCATATTTCAGCAACAAGCAATAAAAATGTACAATAAAAAAATCATCTTTAACAGTTGCAATATCTATTGCATTAACCTTTTTTTTTAATCACTAATAATGATTTACAGTCAATGATTTTTTATACATCGTTCTTTTGAGTTTGAAATTTTTTTGATAATTATGTTTTACATTTAGGAAAAAAGTTTCATAAATATATGCGATAAATAAAAGTTACACAGTTAATCAACAATCGCAGTATCCATCTCACAAAAGAAGCTTCATAAAATTGACCTTGATAAAAAATCACAGGGTAGATGTTTTGCAGGAAACAAAAGATAAAACTAATCGAGTGATATAAAGAGTCGCGATGTATTGAGGAGTTACTGTTTTACTGTACATTAAAATGTGTGCAAACAATTTAAAAAAAAAACATCGATGCTTAAAATGAAAAATAGATATGTAAAAATAGATGTTGTTTTAACAGTATAATACAGCTAATTTTACAATAATTTTACAGTAATAAACTGCAAAATTGCTAGTTTACAGTAATAAGCTAAAATTGCTAGTTTACAGTGATAAACTGAAAAATTGCTAGTTAATAGGAATAAACTGTAAAACTACTAGTTTACAGTAATAAACTGTAAACTTGCTAGCTTACAGTAAAAAACTAAAATTGCTAGCTTATAGTAATAAACTGCAAAATTGTTAGTTTACAGTAATAAACTAAAATTGCTAGAGTAATAAACTGTAAAATTGCTAGTTTCGCAGTTTATTACAGTGTATTTTACAGTTTTAAACTGGAACTTCTGTTGCCAGTATCATGCTATCATATAGTTGTTTTTACGGTATAATACAATTAATTTTATGGTAAAATTGCTAATTTTATAATGAACAGTAAAATTGATAGTTTTGCAGTGATAAACTGTAAAATAGCTAGTTTTACAGCTTATTAACATACTCTTACCGTTTTAAACTGGAACCTCTGCTGCCAGTATTATACTGTAAAAACAATAACTTTTTTTACAGTGTAAAACTGAGATCTTATTTCTTTAAATAGAGCAAAAACAGCAGCTTCCATTGGATACAAGAATTCACACACGAATAGAGCGATCAATTAAACAAAGGGAAAAAAACGATATTAATGTATGCAATAGCTGAAAAAAAGTCAACAATGCAGCACATACAATTAAATTTTGCTAAAAATGACAGCGTTGAATGTAAAACAACAGCTTTTTTTTCCTTTTTGAAGTGTAAATTTTAACTATTTTTGTTTCACCAACACAGATGCTCAACTGTATCCTGGGAATGGTAGAGAAGACAAAGCGCGCCCTGGCAATACTTCAGCACCGGAGCTACTCCGAGAGGCAAGACATGGCCCTCTGGCGGAGTCGGCACATCGACGGCACGGAGTTCGACATCAAAAAGAGGGCAGCTGACATTTTAGCATCTGCACCACCCCATTACAAAGCAGCAGTTGAAGACGTCAGGAGAAGGCCTGGTATGGCATTTTTTAAATGCGATTTTATTACTTTCACATGTGGGTTTGATTGTTTGTATGTATGTATGTATGCAACTGAATAAAAGATAAAATTCACGTTCTTTACAAATATAAAAAAAATATATTTAATACTATTATTAGTACTGAAGGCTAAACTATATTACATGTTGATGTATTATAAGTGTTTCAGTTGTTTGTATGTAAATCTGAATAAAAGATAAAATTCGCGTTCTTTGCAAATATAAAAGTAATATATTTGATGCTATTATTAATACTAAAGGCTAAACTATATTTAAAAGAGTATTTTTTAGTTTTTAAAAATATATTTTGATTATTTTAATATTGTTTGATTAACATTTATTTCATTCGTTAATAATCCACAGATTTGTATTTAATTACCGGGAAGCATTATTATGAAAAAATGTGATCTCTTTGTGTCTCTAATTTCATCTTTCTACTATAATTGTTTTTACTAATCTTACACGTGCATCATCCAATTAGTGTACATGCCCCGGGTATTTTTATTTACGAGCTCAATTCTGGCTTTTCTTTTTAGCCTACTTTCCCGTTAAAAATAAAAGAGACGAAAAAAGCATTAAAATTGGCTTAATGCATCTAAAAAATGTCGCCAAGTCCAAAAAATATCGCCAAGTCCAAAAAATATCGCCAAGTAAAAAAAAATATCGCCAAGTAAAAAAAAAGTCAAAAAGAAATAAAACAATGAAATATATATCGAAAAATTAAAATTTTGAAAGTAGGGTATTGAGATGGGGAATTTGTGTGTCGGTCTGTCGGTCTGTCGGTCTGTCTGTCCCCCCCTAATAACTTTTGAATGAACATTCCGATTTGGACGAACTTTTTTTTGTTGGAAAGATCTCGGCTTGTACAGCTCATTTCCATATTTGATTTTTTGATTTGAACAATTTTTGGTTCAACTTTGAGCCGTTCAAACAACCGGTCCCGCGATACTAACTTTTGAATGAACAGTCCGATTTGAACAAACTTTTTTTTGTTCGAAAGATCTTTTCAAGGATACTTCATTCCCGTATCTACATTTTCGATTTGAACATTTTTTCGTTCAACATTGAACCGTTCAAACAAGCTCTCACCCCTAATAACTTTTGAGTGAACCGTCCGATTTAAACAAACTTTTTTTTGTTCGAAAGATCTCGGCAAGGATACTTCATCCCCGTTTTTAAATTTCCGATTTGAACAATTTTTCGTTCAACATTGAACCGTTCAAACAAGCCCTCACACCTAATAACTTTTGAATGAACAGTCCGATTTAAACAAACTTTTTTTTGTTCAAAAGATCTCGGCAAGGATGCTTCATTACCGTATTTAAATTTTCAATTTGAACATTTTTTTCGTTCAACATTGAACCGTTCAAACAACCTTTCCCCACCTAATAACTTTTAAGTGAACCGTCCGAATTGAATAAACTTTTTTTTGTTCGAAAGATCTCGGAGAGGCTCATTCCTATATTTCACTTTTCAATTTGAACCATTTTTCGTTCAATGATGAACCGTTCAGAAAAAATTTTAACATGAGCGCCTACGGAGAAATTTAAATTGAATGTTGATTCTGAACTTCAAGGCGGATTTCCTTCAAACTAACTTTGTAAGAAAATGGTTTTGATAAATAATGTATTGTAAAGTAATTTTCTGAATAATCTTCTGTGAGGACTCTGATTCCGACTCCGACTCCGCAAACATGGCGGAAATGCAGGCTCAGAAAAAATGACTGACTGGGCAGACGATTTTTTGTTTATTTATTTATTTGTTTTGTTTAATTTATTATTATTATTATTTTTTTTTAATCAGACGATTTTTTTTTGTCAACAAAAATTTTTCATTCACGAGAGCATTTTATTCCTTATTTATATTTAACAACTGGCAACGGATTAAAAATGAAATTCAAGACATTTTATTAACGAACGACTTTTTTTTCTTTCTTTGATAAAATGTGTTTTGAAGGTCTTTGTACTTTTATTTTATTTATTTATTTTTTTCTTCTTTTGAAAACGATTGTGGAATTTTTCTACGGAAGAACTATAACAGTTACATTCTTTAAAAGGTGCGACAAAACTTTATTGACTCGTTTATTTACTTTTTACGTGTCTATTTTATCTGATGAGAGGGGCATATTTGGCTTTCAGAAATCAGCTTTAAGTGCTATAAAGATATGTTTGACATAATTTTTAGTTTCAGATAATCAAGAGAATATTGATCAGATGCTAATGCCGATGTCGATGTACGGGAAAGTAGGCTCGTTTAGTTCTTGACAGAACTTCTTGTTGTATTTCATATTGTTCACATTTATTCAGTAAAGAGCAAAATTAAAGAGAAAAAAATATTTTTAAAACAACGATTATCCAATCAATGATTATTTTCATTTCCGAGCTCAATTCTGACAATTTTTTTTTGTTTTTTTTGAATCTCAAATTGCTCACATTCATTCAGTAACAAATAAAATTGAAGAAAAATTATTAATATTGAGCATAAATGTTTTTTTTTCGTTTAAGGTTTAAAGCTTTGCTTATTTTCATCTCAATTTATCAATTTCCCGATCTCTCTTTTTAAAGCTCCTAAAGCAAAATAATGCCTTTTGTTGCAGCATTTCTTCTTCATTCACATTATGGCTATTGATAAATGTTAAATATCTTATACACTAAAGCGTCATATCTTTTAAAGAACTATTTTCATTTTTGAGAAACATATAATGAAGAATGAAAGTTTGGTGATCAAAATGAAATCAGAGATGACTAAACGTTCTTAATTACAAATTAACTATAAGGTAATTATAGTATCAATTGGAAATTTTCAACTCTATTTAAAGATTTGCATTCAAACAATTTCATTAAATCCTGTAGTTTATGGGATGTGTGATTTCGTGAGAGCTTTTACTGTGGGTGCGATCTCTAATGATTTTTTTTTAATGTGAATATAAATTTAGTATTAAAACTTTATAAGGTGATGTGCTTGACATTTTAGCTAATATCCAAACCTGAAAACTGTCTTTGCAAATGGCATGCGCAGCATGCAAATAGTACATAAATTAACTGAAAAAGTTTGACTAATAGCCTTTCAATGTTTATGTTTAACAGAATATTTGGTCTTTATCATAACCGAATTATTATGGCCACAGCCATACCAATCATCTATATCGTATGAATGTTCAGCATTTCGACATTATCAAAATTTCGAAGATTTGGTGCATTGATTGTATTTCAAATTTACGAAGAATGGTAATGTAGTTTTCAGGACTCGTGGTTTTGACTGAATTTGGAAATTTAGAATTTGACTGAATTTTCCAACACTTTAAAAAAACAGATGTTGTTTTTACTGTATAATATAGCTAATTTTACAGTAATAAACTGAAAAATTGCTAACTTTACAGTAGTAAACTGTAAAATTGCTAGTTTACAGTGATAAACTGTAAAATAGCTTGTATTACAGTTCATTACTGTATTTTTAGTTTTAAACTGGAATCTCTGCTTTCAGTATTACACTGTAAAAACAAAAGCTTTTTTTGCGGTGAAAGTGGCACTATTTGATGTATCTTAACATCCATCGATTTTTTTCATTCAATGTTTTCTGCATGTAATTAAATCTTTTACGCCTGTTGTAAAATGTTATAGTCTGTTACTTTAAAATAAGCTCATCAAGGCTACAAATTTTGCGTTTTCTATATGGAAACTACGCTTGAAGATAACTCCAAAGTTTTTCTAATGCACTACTGTTAAGGCAATTCATTTATTTCAGGTTTATCATATCTGTACCTCAGGACCAGACTAAAGTAAGTCCATTTTTGCAACTTTTCAAGGGAAGTCGAAAAGGATTGTTGAATACATGCAAAGGATGGGATTCGCGCTCTTTTCATGCTGCTAAGAAATTGTGAAGGAACTTCTTTAATAGAAAAACGTTCTGATGGGTCGATGCAGAATAAGATTCTATATATAATGCAGCAATAAAGTGAAAATAGCCATTTTTAGACTTACGTCGCTCTGGTTCTGAGGTATAGATATTAGGTTTACATGGATGCGACGCAAAATTTGTGACCTCGATGAAACTATTTTAACGTAACAGACTTTTTATAAATAGGTAACATTCGATGCTGCATGAAAATAATTTCTGATGTCTTGACAGTTTCTGAAGGCTCCCTATCGGCTTCCCGGTCACAACCAGCTCTGATGCCCGAAGAGGCTGTGGTCCACGAAGTAGCGAAACGGCAAGCTGTGGTTGAGCTGCAGAAAGCCGCAGAAAGCAAAGCATCTGAACTTTTAGCCCAAGAAAGGGCCAAAATGGAAAGATTGCTGTCCGAAGCTAGAAGACAAGCGGCAGAGGAAACTCTAGCAGCTGTCAATCATCAAGACGAATCACAAGAGGTAAATTTTGACGCAAGTTTTTTTTTTTTTTTTTTTATTGAAAATAAATCTGAACAAATTACGATGCATAGTGTTGCCGACAAATAATTTACCTCGATTCAGTGCACCCTAAGTGGTGAATTACTTATTAGTAAATAGTAAGCAGATTGTTCCAGTCTTCTGTTAGGCCTATGCAAATGGTTAAATCAGACTTATTGAGCCCTAAATAGAAAACAGCATCGAATATATAATTAAAATAATTACTTCTATATTTTTTGCTCTTACTATAGGGCAATTCCATCGTTACAGACGTAACAATCGCAGACTTTGAACACAAATAATTCTGGTTTGGGCTGATGAAAGTCTTCAATTTTTTTTCCTGTAGTGTAACTTGATGATGTTTATGCTACATTAAATTTGCGTGCAGATTGCTTAATTACAAAAAAATACAGAAATTAAAAACTGCCTGTTACAGACGTAATTCGCAAAACAGCAAAAACTCGACTATGTCATACAACTTACAATATTCCTCTGAATTATATGGAAATTTTGAACTTTTTTTTTTAATACGTGTTCTAGAGACTTCAAGCTTTCTAAAACCATAAAGATTGTGTGGATTTTGACTGCCGAATTTGTGAAAAAAATTCATAAACTTGTTACGGACGAAACAAAGTGGTGTTACAGACGTAACATCTCTGATTTGAAAGCAGAAAACAGTATTGTAAAGCAGGAATAAACAAAGATTTTTGTGCTAAAACAATACAGTAGCATTAATTAACACCTTTTTTGAATATTTTAAGTTATACTGTAACAGTTTTAGAAAATTTGGGTAAGTCTAGGGGAGTTGAGAGCATATGCCGATATGTCAATGTGTAACAATAAATTAATGCATCTTAAGACAATTATTTCCAAGAAAGATTGACACAAGAAAAGTTTAGAAGGCCTTCACACAAATTTATTTATTTGTATTCTTAAAATTAATGCATAATGGGGCTGCTACATAAAAAAATCGGGAAAAGTAAATTCCTCCCTGGAATCAGTGATTGGTCTTAGGAGAACTTAAAAATTTGAAAATGTTGGATCATATGGCAGAATACTAGTACCAAACTAAAATTTAACCTTCTTGGTGACAGCTGGTCAATTTTGATATTTTTTTTTGAATGAAAAAATGTGTCCTTTTTCGTCCGACGTTCTCGAAATTCGAACGGCATTTTCGTATTATGTTCGAAAACAATGCATTTCGCGGGCTTTTGGCAAATTCGCGATGTTAGCCCACCGTTCTTCCAATTTTGGCGTCAGCTTTAAAACATTTTCCTGGGGCATATAAATAATTTTAACTTTTTCTGCAATGGAGTTTGCACACTGAAAAAAGGAAAGAGCGTCGTTGACAAATGCTGTTCTAGATCTTATACTCTCTGCCAAACCTGGTGCTTGACCATACCCCAAACTCCATCCACAGCTCCCTTTCCATGCGACGTAGCAAAAAAATGCCAGTTGAGGTATAAATTATAATCAGTTATACCATATGTGTATTTTATTAATCTTAAGAAATAAATTTCAATTACATGCCGACATATTTAAAAATTTCAAAATCAGAATACCAGAAACTTTAGTACTCGTACCATATTATGCTATATACATAAATTGCTCATCCTGTGCTTTTTACCTATTTAATTGGAAATTTACTTTTGCTACGGACGCAACATAGAGCCATTTTTTATATCCGAAATGTTACGTCTGTAACAGCATTAATTTAAAAACTAAATCAGTTGCAATATTTTTAACTATGGTGGGCAATTACTCTAAGAATTTGCCAAAAGGACCATTAAGGGTTTTTTTTAATTTTGATTTTTTAGGACGTAATGACAACTTTTGCTTCTTTTTTGTTACAGACGTAACATCAAACTTCTTTTTTTCAAACTTCAACTACACCATTTAGATCAATTCAAAAGAAATCAATGAATGCATATTATTATAGTACCGTCTTAGTAGTTAAAATTGTGCTACAAGTAGTTATTTTTGTTTTTATTTTTCGATGAGAAATATGCATTTGAAAATGTGTTCTTTTTTCTGATTTTTACAAGTTCGTGAATATTGTACTTCCAACTAAGAAAACAAGTATTATTCTAACTCTCACCAAAAAACCAATGCTGGATTCTTAAAATATACATCTTAAGCTTTAAAATGATGTATAACATAGCAACATAACTTCAATATGAATTTTCGACCAATTGGTTTCACTTTTCATGGAATGGCCCTATACACATAGATTAAACACATAATATTAGCTTTTTGATAGAAAGAAGTCATTTATAAGTTAAAGAAAACTTATTCAAAACTCCGGTGTCTTTACGATGTGTTCAGATTTAATGCACACAATTATTGAAAGGAAATACTGATGTAAAAACAAAATACTATTAAGATTTCTGCAGTGCACAGATTAAGATTTCTGCATTGCAAGTTTTTACCAGATTTACTGAGAATTAGTCTGACAAGAGCTGCTAATAAGGCGAAAAAAATTGTTCGAAAAATATTTTTTCTTATTTTGCAAACGGATTTATCAGCTGTAGTAAATCTTCGAATAGAAATATTTTTTTGTGGCTTCCGTATCGAAGGTCCCTCGTCTCATACAAATTACTTGGTAGTATTTTTGCATTGGTCAAAAGAAAGGAAAAAATACTCAATAGTTAAAGCAGATTACTGCAGTACCGTCCGTCTTACTAAACACAAATGCACAATTAGAATCAGAGCACTCATAAAGGCACATACTGACAAAAAATACTCTACACTATGCAAACAGGGAATGCTGTTGTTGGAAAGAAAAATGTTTGGGGTAACTTGACTTAGGGCTGAATTCAAGTGAAACACCATTGCAATCGCTTCGATTCGATCGCATTTTGCAATCGCTACTGGAAGTCGAATTACCATAGAATAGCATCTCGTAGCGATTGTGACGTTTCACTTGAATCCAAATTTGGGAATTTGTGATTGCATTGGTGAGTTGCGATCGTCTGTGTTTCACTTGAATTCCGGCCTTAGTGTTTGAGGGACTTGCCAAAAGTGAAGTTGGCTTTAGACCAGTTTACTATAAAATCACATGATATTTGCAATGAGAACAGAATATTTCTGGTGATGGCTTTCCCTGGTATGTGCTTCAACTACAGCACTCAACAGAGGGAGAGAGAGAGAGAGATGGGGGTTGGGATAACAGGTTTGGGGGCCGGTCACAATACATTTTTTGGGACCTTTTTGCATGTCAACATAATTATATAAAACGTTTATTACGAGCACTTTCCTTCTGGGCACTTATAGTCGTGGGGTCCCTCTTACACACTTACACGCACGTGCACAGATTAAAAAGAAAATCTACGAATCGTTATTGCAATTATGCGTAGAAAGGATCATCATCGACGAATCCTTTCAAGTACGTTTGTATTAGCTGCTTTAACTGCGGTGGAATAAACAAAAACATATGTAGTAAAAAAGCAAGTTTTAGAAACCATAATCAGAGTTTTGACCTCAAAATCAGAAGAGGGAGTATTTTGAACCTACTTCTGAACCTACTCTAGTGAAAACCGCTACCTATTAATTTACAAGGAGCGTTGCTCCAATGCATTATGAGGAGAAATTTCTTGATTAGAATTATTCTAATACAATGAAACTTGTGTAAGTTGACCACTTGCAGTGAAGTATTTTAGTGGCCAACTTTACAGATTTTACTGTAATTGAATGATTCTATCTTTTATGATTACTACAGTCGAGTCTCGATAACTCGAAGCCTTATAACTCGAATGCTCCTTTCTCTGGAAGTGTTCATTGGGTCACCAGTCTCTTGAGAAAGCTGTGGGAACTTCCAACAACTCGAAGCTTTTAGCCGGTATCTTATGATTTCAACTTATCGATACTTGGCTGTATATTGTAATTGCCAATACTTATCCTCTTAAAATATGTGTTATTTTATTTTCATTTACTTATTTATTTGTTGAAAACGCGTGGTTATGTTATCTCTTATGTTGCTTAGTTCTCTTTTTAATTTCAGAGTTGCTGGAATTGTGGGCGTAAAGCAAATGAAACGTGTTCCGGTTGCAATATTGCGAGGTACTGTGGCGCGTTTTGCCAACATAAGGACTGGGAAAACCATCACAGGGCATGTGGCACAACAGGTGCTACGTCAAGCAATCACGTATCTCCGTCAACAACGCCACCTGTTGGAAAACAGAGTCCTAATCCCCCAGCGAGAACTGTTGATGGACCAAAAGCGGAAGTTAAGAATTGATATTAATGCGTCGAAAGTAGATGGCAAACTCTTTTCGTCCTCACGCATTTTCTGCCAAAGATAATGAGAAATATTTTATTCGCCAGGTGGCGCAGTCTTTGTTTTGCTCAGAATTGCGTGTATAGATTTTTTTAGTGAGTGGTACGGATTCAAAAGTTGTAAATAGAGTACATAGGTTTTCAGTCACTTTTTTTTTTTCAAATTATATTTACAAAAAACTTATCAAATGAGGTATATTAGAGTATGATGATGGTTTTTACGTGTGTTTTAACATGTTGAGTTGCGTTTGAACAAGTTGTGTCAGCATTGCGAAGTACACATTGGCAGCTGATGTATATTTATTTCTGTATAAAACTTCTGTTAAAGGCTGTTAGAAATGGAAAACCATAATTTTGTTTAAGTTTAAATACATTATTAAAAGAGTATAAGAATAGATTATTTTAATTCTACTATATACTATTTAGCAGTCGTGCTATGATGTCAAATTTTGAAACGAAAAACATGTTCCTGAATATTTTATCAAAACGGCTTACAAATTGCTTTCTCATTTAAATAAACTGAAAATTAATTTTTCTAAACACGTTTAATTTACGATGTTTAAGAACACACATGTTTAAGTTACACATTTATTGAACATTTATTAATGAAGACTTTAATGTTACATTTAATGTTGCACTGTAAAGTATTTGTCTCCTGTACAATACAGCTTTTGAATCTTTCTTGCAATGCTGGCTAGAAAAGAATTCTTAAAAGAAAAAATGGCAATATGATTTAAGTGTTAAGGTGTTCGTAAAGAAACAAGAATCAAAGAACTTAACAAACGCGCTCAGAAGTGTTCAATCAAAAATGTTGATTTTAAGAGACTCACCAGAGCTATTAATATGAAGTGAAAGCATTTGATGGTGCAACAACTTGTACATTTGGAACTCCAGAAGATATTTCAAGATGGTGTTTTTTGCTGTTACCTAACCAATGTTAGTGTGTTTTGTGCTACGTTTTACTGATCTAGTCAAGAAGCCGTTAATTATGTGTAATAATTTTGAATCCTTTGGTGTTTTGTAAAGATTTTATGATGTTAGTAGTTCACTAAAAAGAAATGTTATGCAATTTGTATTCAAAAGTACGATTCATCTAAAGGGTCAGGTCACTGTAAATGATTTCATCACTTAGCACAATGTAAAATTTTGTTATTAATGGGGTTTTAAATTTTCGTAATAAACAGAAATAATTATGTTTTTTGAGAAACACTTAACTTTATACCAATTGATAATAATGTACAAGATCCTTTCATAACTTAACTTCAGTGTTAAATTTGTTCAAAAATTTGGAACACGCTGTTAATGTGTTTTTAAGTAAATTTTGCTTTTACTTGAGATAAAACCTGTTCATTTTTTTCCACTCGCAAAAGATGCGCTATAATTGTACTTTCATACTTTCAAGTGTAATTGCTTT
Organism: Uloborus plumipes; assembly: GCA_038373865.1. Classification (NCBI taxonomy): domain Eukaryota; kingdom Metazoa; phylum Arthropoda; class Arachnida; order Araneae; family Uloboridae; genus Uloborus; species Uloborus plumipes. Next base: position 56,968 of record JAXGGA010004159.1, on the reverse strand, counting down.
TATTTGCTAAGTGCTCAGATTTATAATATTTAAAAACTCATGTAATGCAAAGATGGCACTAATGTTTTCAATTATTTTATGTGTCTTATCTTTGTCATGCGGTCCGAGTTACCTCTTTTACCACAAATTACGCTGTCCTTCATTTATTTTTTCCAGAATCATTAATTAATAATCCTTAGGTACATTGTAAAAAATAGATGTTATTTTTACAGTATAATGCAGCTAATTTTATAGTAACAAACTGTAAAAATTGCTAATTTTACAGTAATAAACTGTAAAATTACTAATTTTACACTAATAAACTGCAAAATTGCTACTTTACAGTAATAAACTGTAAAATTGCTATTTTTACAGTTTATTACTGTGCATTTTACAGTTATAAACTGGAACCTCTGCTGCCAGTATTATGTTGTTTTTACAGTATAATACATCTAATTTTGTGGTAATAAATTAAAATTGTGGTAATAAACTGCAAAATTGCTGTTTTACCGTAATAAACTGTAAAATTACTATTTTTACAGTTTATTACTGCACATTTCACAGTTTTACCTTTTACCTCTGCTGCCATTAATATACAGTAAAAATAACAGTTTATTTTTTGCAGTGTACCTCTTTTACCATATTTCTTTCTGTCCTTTATTTATTTTTTCCAGAATTACTAATTAAAATCTATAGATAGATATCACAGAAAAAAAATAAGTAGAAAATAAGAAATAAACCAAAACCATCAACTGAAAGCGCTTTACTAAGTTACAAATTGAGCAAAATCTTGAAAATATTTAAATTGTGCAAAAAGTAGTATGGTAAAATTCGTGTGATCTCCTCATTCAATTTCTAATAACCTTGATGTACATTTAACCACACAAATTTGTTTAAAGAAAGTTCAAAATACTTTTTTAGTTAATGTTTATTTAACAAAGAATTGTAAAAAATAGTAATCGTTATCATGAGTATAATAACGATATTAATAGTAATTTCCGTGATTCATTCATTTGAAGTGTCTTAGTATTAAACTATCTTCAGTAAATGAAATTATTTTCTTCGTACAATACGTTTTATTATTATCCTTATTTTATTATTTTAATATTTATAGCAGTAGTTCTTTTACCTGAGTTGACGTTTCATAAGTTGAAGAAATCTTAATGCAATATTTCTGTTTTCTCTAAGAATATTCAGGAAAAAACAAGAAAAGAAAACGCGAAAGCCAAAGATTTTGGACAAAGAAAAACTATACATCTATAAACACTGAATGCTTCATAATTCAAAAGTCTTTATCTAGTCAAGTATTTTAAATTATTTATAATTAATTTTTTAAAAAATGATGAAATGAAATTATTTAATATTTATCGGAATTACACTACTCTTCTCTCATTTAAAGCCTCAAGGATGTAAAAAAAAAACGAGAGAGAGGAACACTTTTTTTGCGAAAAGAAAAGTAAAATTAGAAATATGCATTTAAAATAATGCATTGTGTTACTTTAACACCGTTAAACAACACTAAATATTAGTTTGAAAACTTAACTAAAGTGGCTTTAAGGCATATGTAATATTTTTCATATATTTACGAAACTTATGCTAAATTTTTCGGTTTTGACATGTATAAAACGAAAATAATACAATAACTAGTAAAACATGAAGTAAGTAATCTTTTTAATTATGTGAGTTTTATAAAAATTAAATGAAAAACATTTGTTACCAGAAAAAAAATCCTTTTAGTTATTTTAACGTATCATATTTTTAAAAGTCAGCTTTGTTTTGAAATTATGGTTTAATTTTATCGCTCACATTTGTTTGACAAGATTGCCGGTGATTACATGTAATATAAATGAATATATTATTGAAGGGAACGAAGTCAAACATACCTTTAATATCTGTATGAATATAGTTTATTTATTTCTATATTGTCTAGCTATATGTACTACACGTACAAATTATTATTTATTTTTACACACCTCCGGTGATTATCTGTAGATGTACATGACTAATTTTCAAATAATGGCCTGGAGGTTCTAATGTTGAAGAACTCTGTTAAAAAAATCATTTATAACATCAAACAGCAACATACTAAACCAAGATTATTTCTTCAGATGTAATTTGAATGCATGTGAGCCATTGTTAACCATGTGAACCATTGTTAATAATCATACTTATCTAAAAGGGTTTTTCAAGAGGTTATTTTTTCTCTCCAAAACAATAGCATAGCTCACACGAGGTCTGAAAAATGAGATAATATTTTCAATAATAACGAAGGCTTAGATGTACTTAAGTTAATGAATGATTTTATTTTATGTTAAGAGAGTTAACTGTGTAAAAAAATATGAGTTAACTACACTTTTTTCTGCAAAAAACCAAATATCTTTATGGAGTACTTGCTGTGTGTACGAATATTTCTGCTTTTATAATGATATCTTTCTCATCCAAAAATAACGTTTTACAGTTTATACAGTTTTTCTCTTTGAGCTTTCTGTGACTTTTATTTCTTTTGCGTGCTATATATATTTATGAAAGATGAGAATATAATTTTAAATTATAACTCAGTGACAACAGTTACTAAAATTTAAAAAGAAAGGATACAACGTTTAAAATATATATATTCGCGTTATTTTTAATGTTTGGTAATTGTATAAAAAAGATTTTAGCAAATGAATGTATCCCAAAGAATAAAATTATAAATTCGAGTGCAATTCTAAGCGTAGAAAACTAGTTTACTTTTTTTTTCTATTTCAAAATATCAAAATTAATACTCTATTGGAACTAGATTCTTAAATAAATATGTTAAATCTAAGCATTTCTTTTGATTTTTTTCCTACACTGTACTTTTCATTATTTTTAAATTTTAGTTCTATTCATTTTCTACCATGCGTTTTTGATAACATATTTTAAATAACTGTAAAGGAAATGCTCTTGACATTAATTTATTCTAAGCAAGTATTAACACAAATGTAGTAATGATTTAGGAACTTAACAACATGTCAAAAATTATGAGACAATATTTTTTTTTTAATTCTTCAATTTTTTTTTTTACTTTAAAAGCAATGCTTTGAACACGTATACTCTAATTATGTTTCAAAAAACAAATGTCTGTCATTAGGCAAACAGATGATGCTTTCTGAAAATGAAGGGAATTATCACTTAAAATGCATCATTCTACACCTTTATGTTAAGAAGCTATCGGTCACGAAGTACCATTTCATCATTATTATGTCAAATATATTTACATTTACACATTTGTTGACATTAATTCATCATTACACCTTTCGTTTTTCATGCTTAAATATTTTTCCTACTCATTTTAATTTAAATCTTCTCCATTCTTCATTTGACTTACTTATTCTAGTGTCTACCGTCTACCATTGCATTCAAGAACGAGCGATTTAATATATTTTTATGAGTTATATATTACTAACCGGTGCTGCACTTAACTACACAAATTAAACTACTGCAATTACACTACTGATCTGTACGCTTTCGATACTGGATGGGTAATAACTAGTCATGCTAAAATCCAACTGCCATAAAAAAACATATGCTACTGTAATGTAATATCTGTCTTCATGTACAAATGTGCAAAATTGTAATTTATGTTTAAGGCAATGAAATGCTTTTATTATTGAAGTGTAGTTTGTTTTTGTTATTTTAAAGGCTTCTTTTCTTTAACAAGACACTTAAACAAGATGAACTTCCACCATTACATGTAGCAACAATATACACTGCAAAAATAAAATGTTGTTATTACAGTGTAATACTGTAATAAACTAAAATTAGCAATTTAACAGTTTATCACTGCAAAGCAACAATTTTACAGTTTATCGGTGCAAAATTAGCAATTTTACAGTTTATCACTGTAAAATGAGCAATTTTTACTGTTAGTTACTATAAAATTAGCTGTATTATACTGTAAAAACAACATCTATTTTTGACAGTGTACAATAGGGTGTCCCAAAAAAACCGAAAGTCGGAATTTTGTAACGCATACCCTATGTTTTTTTTCCTTTTGCATCAAAACAATTGTAAAAAAAGTTTCATGCAATTTGAACAACGGTAACTCGTGCCGACTTGCGTCCGAAAGTGCAAAATAGCCCTTTTTCACTAGGCCCAATCGAAAAACACTTTTTTCGGAAATTCAAAATTTCATGTTGATAAAACGCTTCCCCTAGATCCCAACATGTCCCAAAAATCATTTATCCAAATTAAAAAATATTTAGGTAGCCCAAATGAGGCTTAAAATTCATAATTTTCTTCAAAAAATAGCTTTTTTTCTATATATTTTGTAAACAACGAAAGATAAATTTTAAGAAATTATCAAGATGAAAAATATGAAGCCTAAAGTATATATTTAGAGCTAAATATAAGTTTTTTTGTCTCATTTTATATTTATTTCTCCCGGAAATTACTCAAAATTAAGGTTTTTTCAAATTTTAAGTTAAATTTTTCCATTACTCATTTGTTAAATTTTTTTATTACTCATCTGAAAGTATGTTCTTTAGTGATTTTGGAACTTGATATTTTCTTTAAATGTATCTGTAATTTAAAATAAATAAATAGTTAAAATAAATAAATTGAAAAAAAAATTAAAAAAAAACTATGACAACGATTTATTTACAACATATATTTACTACAATATTACAGTACAATAAACATTACTAAACATACTATCGTTTTAATGTTTGTTTATTGCAGTCAGAGTTTATATTTTGGTGCTCTTGGACGCAACACAACAAAAAATGTTTTTGCTCCTCTTCGACTGTTAGCAAACCATGACAGTCCTGCATCATTTTTTACAGCTCTTTCAGCTGTATCATTTACTGGTCTAAACACTGAGACCATCCTTTTTCCTTCAAGGAATTAAGTGTTTTTCGCCCATAGAGAAGGACTCTCATTGAGAAAACTATCATCAATTTCGAGCCTAGTAAGCAAAGGCTATCTTTTAAATGATATGAACTTATCAATCGTTTTCTCTGCAAAATAATAAAATAACAGGTAACAAATGCGCGATATGAGAAAGTAACCAATTAAACAGTTAGTTACTTCCCCCCCCCCCATTTTTTTTTTCGATTCGGCTCAGTACACAAGTCCTAGTTTACACTTTCAAGCACAAGTCGGCACAGTTTGTAATTTCTGAAATTACAATAAACATTTTCGACAATCATATTGATATTAAACAAACATTTATTCAAATTTTTTAAAGAAATTAGATTCCCAGCACGAGGCAGAAAATTTATGTATTTTTCTAAATATTAGATTTTTTCTATTTATTTATTGCATCATTTGTGAATTTTAAATTGCAGATACACTTAAAGAAAATATCAAGTCCCAAAATCACTGAAGAACAAACTTTCAAAAGAGTATTTTCAGATAAATAATTTAAAAAAATGTAGTAGGGAAATGTGTGGCAAAGTGAAATAGCACGGCAAAGTGAAATGGTGAAATATTTTCCCAGCTTGCAGTGTAACCTATCTAGCAATATTTTAACTAAGTTCCTAGACAGATAGTTAATTCCTGTCAAAAAATAAGTAGCTCCAAAAATCAACGAAAAAATTATACAAGCCATTTTGAAAATTTGATACCTTTATTGTAATATTCGTGGTTTTTCCAAAATATTTCTTTTTATTATAAAAATATAAGATTTTTGTAATTATCATCCAAACTATTAATTGAGAACTACTGATATCCAGTGCAGTCCTTATTTAGTTAAAATTAGGCATTTTTTTTATTTTTAATGTTCAATGTAATCAGTAAAGTGCGCGCGGGGCAAAGTGGATGGGGCAAAGTGAAATAGTTCATTTCGTTTACTTATTCATTCATTTATTAAATTACTCACGTATTTCTTCATTTATTAATTCATTTACATTCTTTTACTTAATTATTTACTCATTCATTAACTCATTTTCTTATTCGTTCTCTATTTTATTCATTCATTTATTTTTTCATTTACTTGCTCACGCGTTTATTTTTCGTTAATAATTATTTTTTCGTTTATTTACGCATTCATTTGATGAAAATTACTGTTGCTCGTCGAATTGGAAAATATTCATAACAAAAATATTTTATTTTTCACTTTGCCCCATGTTTTTTTTAAGTGAAAATTTTTCACATTTTTTTAAAGTTCAAAATAACTGCCAAAGATTAAAAATAATATTTCAACGAAAGTATTATCAAAAAGAAAACACAATTCCTTCTTTATGTGCAAAAATTTTTAGAGAAAAATTCCCATTTGTTCCTTTTGAAGTAGGCAAGCAAACTAACTATTCACTTTGCCCCACATGAAAAATGATCAAATAAGCTTTGTGCTGAAATACAATTGAAATTAAAAACCAACGTAAACAAAGCACAAATTAGGTAGAAAGTACAGCATGTACTGTGTACATGCTGTACTTCTACCCAATTTGTGCTTTATTTACGTTGGTTTTTAACTTCATTTGTAAAAAAATGTGGTATTTAAAGTGGAAAAGTTTAACTTAAAACTTGAAAAAAGCTCAACTCTTTGACTAATTTGAGGAGGAAATAAATATAAAATGAGAGAAAAAAACTTATATTTAGCTCTAGCTTTTTGTGTTGAATAGTCCATTTAATCCGAAAGGCTTTAGGCTATTTCCTTACGCTATATGTAAGACGTTATTATAAAAGTTTAAAAAAAAAAAACATAATGGTCTAAAAGCGCGAGCGGATTAGTTACCACTCCTCTCGAGAGATGGCGCTCATGAAAAGTATTGTTTTTGCAACTATGGGTAGAGCGCGCGCTGGCCGACAATGGCGCTGACTTGAAGGCCCAAGTTATCGGCTCGTTACGAAATGGTTGTCTTCAGGAAATTGATTTTTGAATGCGCGTTTTTTCGATATTCAGACACATAATTTGTTTTGTAGGATTTTAATAATGGGATATCAAGTTCAGGTTGCGGAGAAAATCAGTACGTTCCAATTAAACATAAAACTAAAAGTATCGTGTATACGGAAGTACTTTAAAATACGTCCCAGGGACGTCATTTCGAAATTTTCCAGGGGGAAGGGGGGCAAAGGGTGCATATACAATGTAAAATTTACCAAAAAGTGGCAAAAACCATGCCCACTTATATGCCATCAGTAGATTGATTTCCCAAAGTCAGGGGGGGGTTGCAATTGACCCCCCTAAATGACAGGCCTGATACGTCCCTTTTTTAAAGAATGTTATATCTTTTCATATTATTTAAGACTGGTCGTCTTAATATATTTTTTTTTCCTTTTAAGAATTTAATAACAAATTAACGAAAGTGATTATTTAAAAAATATGTTAAGTAAGAAAGGAGAAACGCGCCCACCTACACACAACTCTGAACTGTAAGAAATAAATTTAACATTTTTTTTAAAAGCAAAGGTTCGAAATGTACTTTTTTTTCTTTTTTTCTTATAGAAGTGGAAACAAGTTAAAAATCGAAAGATGTGATAAATATAATTGAATGTGCAGTCACGTTTCCTGCAGCACAATAAATAAATGAAAAACTGCAAATGGGGCCTCCGTCTCACTGGTCTCCATGGCTGTGCGGCAAAGCTCTGCTTCGTATGACGGAGGTTGTAATTCTATTCGCTACTCCAGAGCTCAAATGCACCACCTTGCGGAATTTACAAAATTCCTTCTAGAGGTAAAACTGCATTTCACGCATATGTTTTTGGGTGGCAACACAAGTTAGTCTTAGTCAAAACTTCGTCAAAGCTTAAAAAAATCATTTAAAAAGAATTAAAAGTTTAAAAAATCATACATTCAGTCAAATATCAGTAATTAATTTCGTTTGTAAGCAATAAAAACAAATCGACATGAGTTTGTTTTACCTCTCATAGACAATGGCCGCAGCGCCCCTATAGTTCGTCGGAGTTGCGAATTCCCACCGCTGCTGTGGATGATGTATTGTGAAAAAATAAATAGCAGCTGCAAATGGCCAAACGATTTCATTTTTGATTTAAATCAACTATTAATTTAATTTTTTTTTAATTCAAAATGCCTTTTTTTCTCGTTTATTGACTTTCCTTCTTGCTTTTTTTTGACAAATTGCTGCATGATTTCTTTTGGACCACTCACGTCGTGTAGTTCCTATTTTAAATTGGCAGTCTGCCAACACCTCGAGTCCCGAAGCAGCAGTTCCATCCTGATCTCTAGCCCGCTGTAGGGGACCATGCAGGACATGGTGGCGAATGAGTACACACACACACACGTGCACGCATGGCAACTTACACATGCCTACACACACACACACACACACATCTATTGGAATTTGTCATTGCGAAGAACATAACTTGTATTCGAGATTTCAATTTCCAAACTATTTTTCTCTCTCCTTTTCTTTCTTTTTGGTCAGTGATTGTAAGATGCATTACCTTTTTCTCGTGTGGTATAATAGCATTGTTTATTTTAAAAATATTTGAATAAAATTAGGCATCTTTGTGCCGACTTGTTCGAAAATTGCTTCTCCTTTAATTATTTTTTACTTGTTTTTCTATAATGATTATTTATTTTTAAAACTTTGTTGAAAAAATCTACAGCAGGAAATTTGTTGTTTTCAGAAATCAAAGACATTTGAAATGATTTAAAAACGAAGCAAAATTGAGAGATATGCACAGATGTTGGAAAATCAATTATAACGGGAAAACAGGAAAGTATTCTCGGTAAGTTTTGGACGAGCCTCTTGTTATTTAAAGAACTGATAAAAAATAACGTATTTCTTCTGGATTAAATCAAGGGACATCATGTTATAGTACTAAGTATTTTGCCCCGGAGTCGAATATCTTATATAACTTCTTCTGCTGTAATGTTTGTTTTTTTATTTGCCCAAACAGAATTGGGAAAAACAACACACAGAACCCGCACACAAATCCAGTTAGAAACTTTCAGGAATTCTACTTGTGCTGCCATCTATTGTCGTGTTATTTGAAGATTGTAAGCTCGGTTTTGTCTACGCTTTTTTCAGAAATATCATCTTTTTTTTTCTTCCTCTCTTTTTCTCAAAACGAAAATACTAAAAAATAAAATGGATATGAAAAAAAACACATTTTATAGTTGGGATAAACCTAACCTGGCAGCGTTATTATACTTTGATTAGGATTTGCGTAGATTTCACAATTCTGTTAGATTATGTTTGCCCCAAATATAGTAAAATATTTAAATGTGTTTTGTACAAGAAATTTTTAAGCTAGACACCACTTAAATTATAATCATTCATAATTACCGTATTTAAGCGTTCAAAGTATAATAATATTAGCGTTCAAAGTATAATACTTGAAAATAATAACTAGCACAAAGAATGTCCAATCTTAAGTATATTTGAAAAAATATTTTGAAAACATTTTTGTGCCGATTAATCGGTAAAATGTGCCCAATTCTAAATAATCGGTAGAGTGGCCGATTTATCAGTGCATCCCTAGTTCTAACACTATAGTTAGAACGGTTGGATACGTATTTATCGTTTGAACACTCCTACCCCGAATCCTTCCCGTGTACACTGCACAAAATAGATGTTTTTACAGTAAATTACAGCTAATTTTACCGTAATTTTACAGCAATAAACTGTAAAATTGCTAATTTTACAGTAATAAACTGTAAAATACCTAGTTTTACAGTTCATTACTGTGCTTTTACAGTTTTGAACTGAAACCTCTGCTGCCAGTATTATACTGTAAAAACAACAGCTTATTATTTTCAGTGCATTGGCTACATAGACGCACACAAATTTATTCTCTGATTAATTGAGGCAGATTTCCTTTCCTTCTTACGCCACAAAAATCATGTTGCTATTTCAAAAACTACTTCAACTCTTCAAAAGGCATGCAGGGGTAAAGGTATGTTTTAGTCTAAGGTAACCAAGAGATAAGGATTCTGCCCGAAAATCGATGTTGACTTACAGAATAGTCGTAACATTTTGCTCTTCACAAACTTCTCGTTTTGAATAATAATTTGGTAAGAAGGGTCAGGCCGCAGGGATTTTGTGCGCAAAAACAATTCTCCCATGTCATTTTTATTAGCTTTTATTATTTATTTACTTTGCCGCTGGTTGATGGTATAAGCTCTTCAACGTTGCCAAAAACAAAGATGAGTAGCACTAATTTTAAGTTAACTTTGTTCATGAAGTTAACAAATTCATGTCAATGCTGAACCTAAACAAGAATCGATTTCAGAATTTTGAGATTCGGAATTTTTAAAAATACTACGGGTTCTTCTACTATTTTCTTGATTGAAATCATCAGTTTGAAAGTATTTTTTATAAGCTATTGCTTTTAACCCTTTAAGCGGTCAATTATTTTACCACAAATGCTTCCAAAAAAGGCATATTTTTTATTGCATATAGTTAAGTACCATACTTAACAGAATAAGAATATAAAGAATTTTTATTTATTTATTTATTTATTTTTTTCATTTTCAATGCTTTTACAATATTTTTCATTTTACAATTTTGGTCACAAAATCCCGAAATATTTGCTTTTTTCAAGTACATTCTGCATGCAGTAATGAATGGTTTATAAATTATGCAAAAATTTCTCTCACACTTACTGTGAATTTTGAGGTTTACAATTTTCCGAACAGTTCGGGAAAACCAGAAAAGGAAATCTGAAAATGTCGATGCCCGTACGCCGTACGGGCAAACCAGATGAGGCCAATTTCGGGTAGCACGTACGCCGTACGGGCAAACCGCTTAGAGGGTTAAGACAAGATTTTTAATCGTTGCCAATAAAAGAAATTTAAAAGAATAATTATAAAGTCAATTTTGTTAATAAAGTTAACAATTTAATTTCAAAACTAATAGTGGAAGAGCTAGCAATGTTTTCGAGTGACAATTTTAAGAGGCCTGGCTCTTTAAAAAAATCTTTTCCTGTGCTCTTCTAAGCAGCATGGGGTGGGGGGGGGTGGGAGGTCTAGTGGAGAGAGTGGTTGCGTTTTTCACTACGCATCACGTTTTTGCAGATAAAAATATTGATTTTTCAACTATTTTGGGGTGAATTAGGAACTTAAACCTGTCTTAAATACAACATGTAACATATCAATGAAAAGCTCTATTTCTGGATTTCACAATGGTTTTTGAGTTTTTATTCTACTATAATTAAAAAAGAAGTTGCATGTAAAAACTTTTTTTTTTTCGTTTTTTAACAATTCTGTATTTTGTACAATTTTTGAAGTAGAAACCTAAAACTTTGTGGATTACTTATCTTGTCATATGCGTCCTTTACACCAATTTTTGTTAAAATCGGAAATGGGGGTCAATTTTTTTTCATGATTGATTTGATGTGGAATTGCCCTAAAATGATTCAAAAGATTTTTTTTTTATTATTTAAGTGTGATGCGCAGTAAAAAACACAACCACTCTCGCCTGTCAGACTCCCGGCATGCTGCTAGGGATGAGCATAGAGAGAAGATATATTAAATAGCCAGACGTCTTAAAATTGTTGTTTTTTCGACGTTGTACTATATGGATACATCGACCAAAAACATCGATCTTTTCAAACGTCGGTGTTTCAAAACATCGATAATTTTCCAAATATATTGCGTACATATTTGAATGTACAGTAAACCTGCGTTGCATCGCACTTCGTTATAATTTTCAATTAGATGTATCGCGTTTCTTCTTTGTCCCCTGAAAAAACATTGACCGTAAGACATTGATGATAATTGTAGAAAACTTTTACCAGGCAGATAGATATTGCAACAACTGATTAAAGAAGTAATTTTTTTTACCGCTTTGAACTCTCACTTATACACCGCCTCATTTATGCGCCTTTTTCATTTATACGACGATTTTAAATGGTCCCAGCACATTCCATAGCAAACTAAGAATAGTATCATTCGTTTATGCGTCGCTCTAAAGATAAATATTTCACTTATGCACCGAATTTTCCGTAAGATGCAAAAAAGAAAAATTCTTTAAAAACTAACCATTTTTCTTCATTTTCCTCTTTAATTTGTCGCTTTTATTACTCACGAAGGCATTTTTTCCGCATGAACTAGAGTTCGGAGAGAGGCAATTACCTATTACGGATCGTTTTAAAATTGAACAGTTTGTAATTAGGTATACTACAATTTTTGTTTTCTCTTTATCATTGCAGTTACGTTGCAATAATTATCAAAACGTTTCAGACCTTTAAATAAGCTTGTTCATTTATACATATCTCTTACTTATGCGCCTTTTTCTGTTGGTCCCTTGGACCGGCGTATAAGTGAGAGTTCACTGAATTTATGATTTTGTACTGAAATAAAAACATAAACATTGAAAAAAGCATCGATGCAAAACATTGGTGTTTAAAAACATTAACCGTAAAAATCGATAATAACGATAGAAAGCCTTTTGTAATTAGATACATACTACAAATACTGATTAACGATGAGAGTTTTCAATAAGAAAAATATCAAATATTTTTACGAAACTTTTTCGCTGAAATATAAAACATCGACATCGGGGGAAAAAAAAAACTCGATGTTTGAAAAACATTGAAAATAAAACTTTGATATTAAAAACATCGATATTTCCAAAACATCGGCATCAATGTTATACCCCCAATTTAGACCCATTGTTTATTATCCAGCTAAATTTTATAGCAAAGAATAATTTGTTACAGACGATAGTTCATCCCTGTTCCCATTCGATGCCAATTTAATTGCATTTTATGCTGTTGCATTTCTTTAACAGATCTTTCCTTAATTCAAATCAATAATTAACTCTTGATTGTCGATACATTTATCAGTCCAAATCATTTTGAACAAACTGAACTCGTATGACTGCTGTCTTGTAATTTAAAAAATGAGAAAAAAATGCTTAATGAAAATTTTATTTTAAATTCGAAAGATCTTATTAGAAACAACAATGCGATTATGCAGAAAAGTAATTATTTTCTGAGTTAAGAAGTAGATAGAAGGCATAAAATTGGGTATGTTTGTTTTATTTCCATTGCTATAGGTAACTTTTGTTATAAAAAATTCCGAAACTCTCTTTCTTCGAGCAGCTGTCACGGATCAGATAAGATTCTTGAATGTGGAATAGAGATAAAGACTTAACGGAAAGAAAGGGTGCAAAGGCCGAGAGGTTTTTTTTTTTCCTTTTTCTTAATCTGATACAACTGCTCGTCGCTCATTTCTGATTATTCTGCGAAAATAATATTGAACAATTTCTTGGGTAAAAGCTCGGACATCGTGATTTAGCAGGTGGGCATAAGGGGGTGGCAATTTGAGTTGTCGGGGAGAGTCTGATGCATTGAAACTTCAATGCATAAAAGCAGTAACCATATATATTTTGTTTATTTTTTAGACCAAAATATTACAGCAGTTTTTCAAACCTTATGCTTATGAAGAAATGGTTCTGTAAATGATTAAAGATAGTAACATATTTTTTATACTAATTTTGATTATTCAGCCGATTGTGATTAAGATTAACTTTCAAAAGATTAATTATGAAAAGCCAATACATTAAGAAAAGTTGTTCTCAGACATGATTCCAGTTTGGAGAAATTTTGTGAGAGAATCAGTATTTTTATTTTTATTTGAACTTATATTACTTTCAAAACACAGTTAATGAAGATTCTGTTGCGCTCTTTTTTTAAAGCTGATGAATGTTTCATTAAACAAGATCGAAAGTAATGAAGCTTTGATAACTGTATTTCTTGGCAAAAATGGGAGATTTAAGACATACAGGCTGATATAACTGGAAAAGAATTCCGCCAGCATGTGTCAAAATTCCGAACATGAACTCAAGAAGTATAGAACCTAAAGCAAGTTACTCAACATTCAGAAACATGCAAATTAAAGCTTTATCTGAATCGCCGAATGAAAAACACGTAATTAATTCAAATCAATTGTTAAACTTAAAAGTTAGATAATATGAGTTGTCAAAATGTTTCATTTGTGATGTATAATACTGATTCGTAATTTTTAAAATGAAACAAGAACATAATTTTGTTTCTAGCCCCGCGGTTTTTTGTCAAAGCACAACGAACAAAACATGTGACACAAAATGCAGCGTTTGTTAACCCTTTATTCCCGAATTAAGTGCACAAATTTTGAAAACCAGTAGGGTCTAAGGCCCCCTACGCCTTAGTGTCCCTAAGAAAACTTTTTCTGATCAAAGGTATCATGTGTCGACCACTCAGCGAAGTACAAGGAGTGGTACTTAAAAGCTTCAGCATGATTACAGCCATATAGGATTCATAATACTAAATTAACATAAGCGGGACTTCTGAGTCCCGTCGGGGCATAAAGGGTTAAACCTTATTATGCCTAACTTTAAGTTAGACATAAGGAATACAAATTAGTCATAAGAATATAAGTTACAGAAATTATTTTATACCTATATCGTAAGGAAAGACTTTAGAAAAAAAAATCAAACCATTAGCTAAATCTGATTTCCACCGCGTGCGTGCGCGGACGCTTTATACTAATGTATAAATACTATTAGGAAACTATAGAAAGTTTATAAAAGTAGATAAATGTAACTCTTTGCAAACATTTTACATAAAACGCAACATTTTACGCAACATTGCAAACATTTTACATACATAAGTTATAGAAGAAACTCGATATCAATTTCCAAACATTAAAACTACATTATCGTATTAACTTCACAAGTGCTTCTCGGAAAATGACTTTACAATTATCTCGCAGTTTTGTTGCAATATGTAAAGCATGAAAAATTTACACAAAATTTGTGATGTATTAAATCTTCTAAACTTTTTGGATCGCTCATCTACACTGACATATTCTGCAAGCACAAAAAAATGAGTTTATCCACTGTATTCAGCTTAGCTGAAATTCTACAAAATTGTTATAATACGCTTTCATTAGTTACACATGTGGGTTTGTTTGTTTGCATGTATGCATGTAACTCTGAATAAAAGACAAAATTCACGTTCTTTACAAATATAAAAGTAATATATTTATTACTATCATTAATCCTATAGGCTAAACTATATTACTTGTTGATGTAGTGGAAGTGTTTCATGTGTTTGCATGTATAAAAAGTAAAATTCACGTTCTTCGAAAGTATAAAAGTAGTATATTTAATAATATTATTAATACAAAAGGCTAAACTATATTACATGTTGTTATATTAGAAGCTCATCTAAAAGCTATTTTTTTATAACTAATTTAAAGATTATTTTACTCCTTAACTCTTACATGGATAGAGCTGTGACGTAAAAATTTGTGACTGTAAATTTTGGTTTTTTGCTTGACGACTCAATATAACTGTCAGACACAAACCCATCTGTATAGCCTTCGCTTGGTAGAGAGTCATGCATGCCCCCTCTGTCACAGTGGTGCATTGATTTGTGCTCTCCTTCCCCCCGTTTGTCCTTTTACGAAACCATTTATATTTTCTCGCTATTGGGAGGCAAGAGACTGTTTAACTATTTTTAATATGCTTTTATTAGTTTCACTTGTGCGTTTGTTAGTCTGTATGTATGTAACTCTAAATAAAAGATAAAATTCACGTTCTTTACAAGTATAAAAGTAATATATTTAGTACTATTATTAATACTAAAGGCTAAACTATATTATATAAACAACATTACTATATTACATGCTGATGCATTATAGGTGCATCTGATAGCGTATATTTTAGTTTTTTTTAAACTAATTTAAAGATTATTTTTTACTTGGTTCCTTAATTTTATTTCGTTTTTCTTCGGGTTTGTGCTCCTGTTATACGTCTTGTTTGCATTTGAATTTGATCTCTTACACGATTCACAATTTTTGCGTAAGGTTAGGGTAATGTCTGAAACGTTGCTGCATTGGAAATGCAAACAAATGTTCAAAACATGTGACACGTTCCTTAGGAATGAATGTGCCCATTACCCGAACGTAAACATTATTGTATTCTTTAAGTTTTGAATACTTTGTCTTTCAGTCTCTTTTGATTACTTTTTAATACGATTTTAGAAAAAACTAAACTGGTGGGTTTGTTTGTTTGTATGTATGTATGTAACTCTGAACAAAAGATAAAATTCACGTTCTTTACAAACATAAAAGTAATACATTTAATACTATTATTAATACTAATGGCTAAACTGTATTATATGTTGATGCATTTTAAGCGATTCAGTTGTTTGTATGTAGCTCTGAATAAAAGATAAAATTCACGTTCTTAGCAAATAAAAAAGTAATTAATTTAATACTATTAATTATACTAAAGGCTAAACTATATTACATGTTGTACTATAAGTGCATGTAAACTTAGCGGATACTTAATAGTTTTGAAAATCAGAGGGAAATCAGTTAGAGCATCATGAAATATAGTTTAACCTTTAGTATTAATGATAGTAGAAAGTATATTACTTCTATATTTGTAAAGAACGTAACTTATATCTTTTAAAATATAACTCTAAAATTGTAGTTTTTAGTTTTTAAAACTATAATTTAGATTTGCAAAGCACCGCCAACTCGTTCATTTCCATCCCTGGGCTGCAGTTTCGGGCTTGTTATGCCCTCATCAGCATGGAATACGAAAGTGAAAGAGTTGGAGGCAAAAATCCTCTTATAGAGCAAAAAGAGCCGAAAAAACTGGCAGCTACCTGCCTTAGCCCTTGCTTAGGGGCGGTTACTCACTGCTTTATAATTTAGATTGTTCTTAATAATCTTCAACTCTGATACAAAGTTGTTGAGTCATATTGTTTTTGAACCAAAAAGTTATAAGTCTTACATAAATAAGATTCGTCAAATTGTTTTTTCAATTGGATAAGATTTATTGACTTACTTCCCGAGACAAAATACCAATGAATATCCGATATTACTTCGTGATGAGAAACATAGTTCGATGGATTCAATCCTTCAAAAATTTAAAAACGTGTTCATCAACATTACTGCTAATTTACATACAAGAATATTTGTCGTCGAAGCTACTGCAAAAGATTTATTTTACAATATTTTTTCTTTTTTTCAGTAACCCAATAATTAAAACTGAATAATAAAGCAATCGAAATCTCACAATTATTTTTAAAATTCCCTTTCTGTCCTCTATACGTACTTTATTCTTCTAATCTGTTGAAGAAACAGTAAAGAAAAGGAAAAATTATTTGTTTCAAAACGTGAAAGAAAAACCTTTCCTTAAACGAGCAGACGGTTTGATAAGAAACTGTTGAAAATTGTTATAATTAGGATTTTTTCTACGAAAAAAACGAAGTGTTTTCTTTTTAATTATGCCTCTTTTCTTTCAATTCAGATTTCTTGAAAAATAATTCCAGGATTACCAAATTTCACCGACGTATTCAACGTTATCGATTTTGTCTTTAAAAGAAAAGAGTTTGTGCACCAAACTTGCAAGAGGATTGGACTAAGAGAAAAGGAAAGGGCGTCTTTTGTTCAAAAATTTCACTAATTATTTCTCTCTCTTCAATTGTTCTTTGAGGCAAGATAGAACTAGATTCTTTGTTTGAACCCAAAAAGTTTTTTTTTTGTCTTTTTTTTTTCTTATTACGCTAAATGTTTTGTGGATGTTTAAATTCTTAAACTTATCAGTTGTGAGATATGGGTTCGTATTAGAAGTAAAATTATTTTTATAGCTTTTGGAATATGTTCGCTGCCAATTAAATCTGAAAAAGAAAGAACTTGAGTTTTTTAATTTCTTTGCCACACTTTGTCGTCTGTGGTTTAAAATGATTTTGCGTTAATTGTTTTACACCTTCACTTAAAACTTTCACTTAAAATAATTACTTATTTTAAAATGTTTTTAACAAGCATTTACAAAAGAAACTAGAAAGCGTTATCATCAGCTTTAAACTAATTGAACTAAATTGAATTTTTTTCTCTCAATTCGTAGAAACTAAAAGGTTATTTATTTTTATAATTTTGGTAAGCAGCTTGTAAGGGAATACGATGATCAATATAATGTATATGCTATGCAAATTAGAAAATTTTAAAATAAAATTATTTACAAAATCATACAATGATTATAAACTGCAAAAAATAAGCTGTTGTTTTTGCAGTATAATACTAGCAAGCAGAGGTTCCAGTTTAAAACTGTAAAAGAACAGTAATAAGCTGTAAAACTAGTTATTTTACAGTTTATTGCTGTGAAACTAGCAATTTTAGTTTTTTACTGTAAAATTAGCAATTTCACCATAAAATTAGCTGTATTTTACTATGAAAACAACAGCATAGTACCGGCAGTAAACGTTCCAGTTTAAAACTACAATATGCATAGTAATAAACTGTAAAACTAACAATTTGTACAGTTTAATGTAAGAATGAAGGCTTTCACGGCCGGAGTAAATACTAGGTAAGGATTCCGGGCTGTTGTGCCGTGATCTGAATGGCTTTAATCCATACGTTTCGATCGCAACTGCGGCGGTCATCTTCAACATCATGAAGATGACCGCCGCAGTTGTGATCGAAACGTATGGATTAAAGCCATTCAGACCAGGGCACAACAGCCCGGAATCCTTAACTAGTAATTGTACAGTTTATTTCTGTAAACTAGCAATTTTAGTTTATTACTGTAAAATTACTGTAAAATTAGCAGGGTACTGTAAAATATCGGGGCTTTAAATTTAGAGAACGAATGTGATAAGAATAATCGGAATAATCATCGTTTTAGCGCAAAAATATTTGCAAATGACATCTGCAAACATTTTTGCAAATTTTGTGCTTTGAAACGTTGATTATTCCTATTTAAGTCCTTGTTAGTTCAAAAGTTATTTAATGTACAATAATTGTGTTTTGTGCTCCAAAGTGAATTATTACTTCTGTCAACGGTCGTATTGGGTGTTTAAGTGATTATATCGTATAAACCAATGTAGTACTCAATAGGAGGCATGATTTTACTTAACAGAAATTTCTTATATTCGAAGTTGTTCTTTCGCAACTTTCAAACTACCACGAAAGCGTTGTTGGGATTAATTTGATACATTGTGTTTGGTTAAGGCTGATGCAGCACAATTTAACACAGTGTGTTTAAATATTTTCTGTTTTTATAAAAATATTTATAAAATGATGAAAGGGAAAGAAATTTCTCCTAAAATAGCAAATCGAGCATTTGACGGAGAATACCGCAGCTATGATGTCATTGATTTTAAATCAGATTTCCGTTTGTCATCTGATTCGGATTAAAACTTTAAACATTTTGGGAAACTTTTATTTGTAGGAAATTTTACAAACTTCATTTCACAAACTATTACATCAGCATAACTTAATTACTGGATTATCAACTTGAAATTTTGAAAAAGTTTTCAATTTTTTTTATGTGAAAGAAATCATGTTAAAAAAGGTGATGAAATCATTCATTGAGTGGAAAAATAGTCATAGTATGAAATTTAGTTTTGATACGAAACATTAGTAACATAAATTGGCAACTCCAAATTTAAAATGCGTGTCAGCTAAACCCGATTTCCCTTATAACCTCAAAGCTCGTGTGGGACAATTATTGCTCTAGTTACATAGTAGTCATAGATCGAAGTCGAAACCTGCGTTTTCCTCCGAACTATTCTTTAAAGTTTTTTCGATGCTGTCTGCATTTGAAGCCAAGTGGCTCAGTAATAGCGTTTCGGGCTTCCGCGCAACAGAACTGGGTTCGATTTCCAGGTTGAGTAGGGTCGACTCATCCTTTCAGTGGGTCTATTAAATAAGAACTAAACGTGATTGGGAGCTAAACCCTGGGTGTTCCGCGATCGAGTGACTATTTAAACTAAAGATCTATTTTGCATCCCAGAGCCCTCTGTTAAGAAAACTGAGATGATCACAATCGTCCTTGGCCCCTATTGGCTGTTACGCCACTGAGAAATTTTTATTCTCTCTCTTTTTAAAAACGTACTTAAAACTGCGTTAGTCCTTGTTGCAGGTTACAGCTGTCGATAACGTCACACTTTTTTTCTTCAAACTAACGTTTTCCATCATTTACAAACATATTTTTCAAATTTTTTTCACGGATTGTAATATTGCTACTGTAAATGAATTTGAGGGTTTTATTCATGACTATAATGTTCTTATCGCTGCTTTAAATGTTTAAATTGATTGTACAATTGTATGAAGTTTTTTTTAGTTACTTTCTTTAGTTTCATTTCGCACTGAATTTAAGGATCATACTATTTTTTTTAAAATTTCATTCCCTGTAAGCATATTAAATTGATACGAAAGGAACAATTTCTTTTATTTTTGAGTCGCTGAGGTGGAAAAGTTACGATTGGTGAAGATTAAAAGAGAAGGAATATATTCAAATTTCGGTAATATATTCAACAGTAAAACAAGCCCAAAAATGTTTAAAAAAAAATGGAGATTTTCACTACTTTTTAATGATTTTTCAAAGCGACTGCTTCAATATTTTTTTCTAGCGATAAAAGACGGTTAAGATAGGCTGAATTAAAAAGTTAATGTTGAAATTGGTGAAAAATTAATAAAACAAAAAAAAAAATATGTAGGGGAGAGTGGTAATGAATGGGCCACTTTTTGGTTTTGAATTTTTGTAATTTTTTCTAACACTTTGTTTTAACTCCAAATTGGTGTTTTAGTTACTTTACTTATCTGGCTATCTAATAAAAATATTTTTGAAAAAAAAATTGAACCGACTTCGGAACTTCACTCAGAAAATGCTCTAAAAAGTAAAAAATAATTTTATTCTTTGAACTCCATCGATACTACATTTAAACATAAGTTTTGAAGTCGGCGCAAAAACTATAGGTAAAATGATGTTTACTATATTTTGCCAACATTTTCAGAGAAATCATTTAAAATTGAGAGCTGAATATTTGTATATGTATTTTTCAATGAATGCGAATGCGAATAAAGAACCTGGATTCATTTAAATTTATATTTATAGTTTCGAATGATTCTATTTGGCTTTTTTTGCGCCGACTTCAAAACTTATGTTTAAATGTAGTATCGATGGAGTTCAAAGAATAAAATTATTTTTTACTTTTTAGAGCATTTTCTGAGTGAAGTTCCGAAGTCGGTTCAATTTTTTTTTCAAAAATATTTTTATTTTAATCTTTTTAGTGTAAATGTACATATGAAATAAGGTAATGTTTCCATTGCAAAACTTCACCTAATTTTCTTAAGTAAATGCTTCATAAAATAAACTATGTAAGAAAAAAAAAAAGAAAGTATCAACGCGTCTAAAATTTTAAACGATTGACACTAAAAAATAATCCTTGTTATTCTCTGGTATTTATTTGTGTACTAGTTTAATTAAAGGCTAAATATTAACGGCTTTTCAACTAATTTATGTTTCAAAACAACACTAGATTCTCGCAGTTCATAAAATTTCACGACGTATTACATAGGTGGCCCGCTAATGAGTTTTATGTTTGATTCAGTTAAGCCTTCATTCACAATTTTCATGATCATTATAATAACTGTTTCATATTAATCACGTTCTGTAACAATGGATTTCATATTTAATCATTTAGGACAAATCGCTTTAAATTTGAGCAAAAATTTGGAGATTTTCCTCATTTTCTTCAGAATTCCTTTATCAAACCTTATGTAAATTAAGACTAACAAAACCTGAAATATTACGAATCAATCAGTACCTGGTACGACTTTCAGTTCGTTGGAGTTCAGGAGAAAAAAGCAGGACATAGAAAGATACTCGGTTTAAAATTTTCAAAAAGACCATAGAAAGAAGTTTCATTATGCAATCCAGAGAAGCCTGGCGTTCAAAATGGTCATTATTACGATTACTGTGATCCCAATTTCTTTTTCGAAAGATTTCTGCAGGTTCCCGTTATCGAACCCGGACCACGAGAGGATGGGACCAATCGGAAAGAAAGACCTTTCTAACAAAAAAAGAATTTTTGAAATCGGTCCAGGCGTCTTCGAGTAATCTTGGAACATACCAAAAAAAAAAAAATTTCTCCGACGAATTGTATAACCTCCTCCTTTGTTGAAGTCGGTTAAAAATAAGATGAGCTATATTCCATCGGAAAACGATATCCTTCCGATCAAGTTTCCCGATGAAATTCCTCGGCACGGGACTGTTCTGCTCGTAAATTGCTCCAAATCTCATCGTATACTCATCGGATTTTGCTGCTCGGATTCTGCTCTGCCGATTAGACATATTGGATCATCGGCCGATGAGAATTTCATCGGGTTTCGATGAATGGCCGATCATCGGCCGATGAGATGATGCTGCTAGACTGGGCCACTAAATGAATTGAACGAAAACATGTGGATTTAATCTTTTATTTGCTGAATATGACAAAATAAATATGACACTTGACATGATGATACAAAAGCATACTGATTTAAAATTATATAAACATCAAAACTGATGCAATTAAAATAAAACTGATGCATACCAATTGTAGCAGAAAAATGACTAAATAATGAGATTGTAAGAAATAAATAACATCAAATATATATAAAAAAATGAGAGATAATACACACTATGATTTAACAAAATTTATATATTTCAAAAATAATATTAAAAATCACTTTCAAAAACTTCATCTTCATTTTCAAACTTGTCAAAATTCAATTTTTTTTAAAAAATTTACTAGACATCGGGAATAAAAAATATCTAACTTAAGTTACCAAGAAAGAAAATGAAATTGTACTTTGAGGAATATAATATGAAGGAGAAAGGGGGGCTTTTTCAAGCCAGCGAAGTGACAAGAGGTCTATTCTGCCGTGGGCAGGTAAACGGCAGTATCTGCAAAAATGAGTTTTCGAGATATTTAAAGAAACGCGTTTTTGATTTCCCACAAAGATCAATAAAACATTGAACTTCGAACATAGGCGATACTATATGTTTATACCGATATATTTTTTGGGTAATCGATTGAATTTTGATTTTGCAAGCGCAAAGAGAGGTAAAGCAGATACTGCCCTTTACCTGCCCTTTTCACTCTAATTGTCATGCGGAATTGACTGGCAGTCGGCAGTAACTGCAGAGTATGCTACTAAATGTCCAGTATTTACATATTCGACAACATGCGAAGTAGATATGTTATTACGAAATATATTATTGCATTGTGAATGATATGTTTTATTTAAAAATATACATAAATACCGTGTTCCTTGATATAGATTTAATATAAACGAACGCGAAATATAATTAAAAAGTATAATGAAACTGTATTGTATTATGCAAAATATGAAGCAAAACTCGATGATTCTTCAGCCATTTTTACTTTCTTTTACTTAGTGAAGGAAGTATTGTGATCTCGAAGAAAATTTCACTCAAATTTCGGTCTATATTTTAATTTTGCTCGCCCCCGAATGAATGTTGAGTAGTTTTTTCGACCTATCAGCACGTGCATATGTACCTACTAACATATAAACAGCCGAAATATCCTTTTCGACCATGCCCCAGTTAATTACGATGAGTTTTCTCGTAACGTCTGTATGTACGTATGTATGTACGTACGTATGTTTCTATGTATGTGCGTATGTATGTATGTCGCATAACTCAAAAACTATATGCCGTAGAAGCTTCTAGTTTGGTATGTAGGCTCTGAGGGTGGTCTAGTTGTGCACCTCCCCTTGTGGTTGCATTCGAATGTTCCCAAGGGGGTCTTTTACCCATTTGTGGGCTAAATCAATGTTAATTTCAATTCAAATTGAGTAATATGATTTGGTACAACCACTTGGTGATATATCGCCAAGCTTTTGGTAGCCAAGTGTTTGCCGCCAAGTTGGCGACAAATTTGGTGAAAAAATGACTTTTTTTTAAATTTGGATTCAATTTGGCGCTATTGGGCATATTTTGTGAAGAAATCACTTAATAATGTTAAAATTGGCGATATTTAGAAAATAAATCATTGAAAACATTATTTTGCATTGATTCGGGACAAACTGGGGGTGTAAATGTTTGAATTGTTATCTTGCTCACTCTAATGTACTATTTTAACACTTGAGTTATTTATTATGGAACTTAAACGTAAAAGGAAGTAGTGTGGCGTTCACATCAGATGTTTTAAAATTACTACAAATCAGTTAATGCTTTGTAATTTGCATCAAAACAAGAAATCACTTTGAGAAAAAGAGCGCTTGAAATGCTTGTTGTGCTGACGATTTTTTTTATAGCACTATTAAAACAGCTAGGGATTAAACTACAAAAACTATCGTCTGTTAGTATGAAAGCAACTGTAATTAAAAGAAAACAAAACAATGTAAATAAAATCATTTCATTGCTGCATTTTTGTTTGTCGTCTGCCAAGTTTGGCTTGTGTATCTTTGAAATCGTGAAAAATATTGTCTGCTAGTGGAGAGAAACTTTATTTGAAAGAAAAAAACCTGGTATGGACCCCACACTACTTCCTTTTACGTGTAAATTTCTTAGTAGATGCCTTAAGTGTTTAAATAGTGCTTGGAATAAGCAAGATAACAATTCAAACATTTACGCCCCTAATGTACCACGAATAATGCAAAAAATGATTTACAACGATTCATTTTCAAAATATCGCCGATTTTAGCATCATTCAGTGGATTTTTCGCAAAATACCGCCAAAAGCGCTAAATCGAGCCCAAACTCATAAAATAATTTTTTTCGCCAAATTTGTCGCCAATTTGGCGATATGTTACCAAGTTGGCGACAAGCACTTGGCGACCAAAAGCTTGGCGATATATCGCCAAGTGGAAATGCCAATTTGTCTCACTCAAGTCTGCATTGATATTAACACTGATTCACCCCAAAAATGAATAAAACACACCCTTGGGAACATTCAAGTGCAACCAATGACCTCCCGTGACCTCCCATTAGGACACCCCTACTTTCGCTCAGTTTAGGTACAAAGGAAAACGGTTTTTGCGGCTTGATGCAAGTTTTGCACAGCGATTCATATTATGGTTATCCTGCAGACATGCAGATACTGCCGTTTACCTGCCCATCGTAACGAAAAATGCAGTTACTGCTAATTACCACTGGTTAAAAAACAGCTTTTTTTCATCGGAAACCAAAAAAAGATGCTTGTACCATAAAACTAATGTAACATAGATTTCAAAAATGCAAAAAAATGAAAATCGAAAATTTTGCAGTTACTGCCCTTTACCTGCCCACGGCAGTATTGTACTGTAGGAATATAATATAGATCTTCAAATTATATTTAGAAGTTACTACAAGCCTATTTTGACGACAGTAATCTTAATCTATCTATGACAGTCAGTTGTGTTTCATATTAATGCGAAAATCCAAAGAAAAGGAAGAAAAACAATATTTAGGTGGCCCATTCATTACCATGACATAGTGGCCCATTCAGCCCCACCTATACTTTTGGAATACATTTAGGTTTTTTGAGTACATTGATAACATCAAAATACATCTTAAGATTAGTTTACAGATATGGAAAGACTAGCTTATACATATGTATGCAGTGAAATACTTGGTACATTCTAGCTAGGAAATGTTTTACTAAAAAGGGAAAAACTTACTTTTCAGTCAGATTCTTGACCATGCCACTCTATTTTGAAAATGACTCAGCGCAAACGAATGAAAATTGGATGAGTTTAGTAGAACAAATAGCTACATCTATTGGTGGCATCAAAAAAAATTCATGCAAATACTTTTTCATATTTTGTTAGTGGCCCATTTATCACCATGGCCCATTCATTACCACTCTCCCCTACATATATTTATATCTAATAATATGTTCCGATGGCGCAGTAAACATGAAATTTCAAAATAATAATAATAATAACTGAATCGGTGAGTGCAAAAACAACATCAGTTACAAAAATTCGAAAATTCGTTTTTTTTTTTTTTTTTGTGTGTAAACTAGCTGTGGGAGGCAAGATGCGTGTTGGGGTCAAAAATTCCGCCAGTCAGATTACTAATTCGAAAGATACAATACCTATTATTTTAACGTTGACCGTAGAAATAATGCTAGAATCGAGACGTTTTTTTCTCTCTCCTGAACTATTTGAAATTCTGGATTGATGTTGTTTATGCACTCACCAGTTGAATTGCATCTTTTTTTTTTCTTTTTAAATTAATTATGCAGCAGAGAACCCTATTAAAACGAACTCCAAGGAAATCCTTAAAAGCATAATTATTATCTGAGTCTTATCTGTATAACAATAAACAAGAATCAGGAGGATGGGAATCGAAAATGTAGTTCGTTTTACGCGTGTTCGAATTAATGAGGTTCGACTGTATCAACAATTTCGTATTGGATAATTAATTTCTTTTAGTAACAATACATTTCTTTTGTAATTGATTAAAGCTTTGTTGTTCTTAACTTGTACTTTCTAAAGATTGCTTTTCAAAATAATTAAAACCACAGCCATTAAATTACTACACGTAAAAAATATATGTTTTTACAGTATAATACGGCTAATTTTACAGCAATTTTACAGCAATAAGCTGTAAAATTTCTAATTTTACAGTAGTATGTAAAATTGCTAGTTTACAGTAATAAACTGAAAAATTACTAGTTGCACAGTTTATTATAGTGAATTTTACAGTTTTAAACTGTAACCTCTGCTGCCTGTATTATACTGTTGTTTTTAACAGTAAAATACAGCTAATTTTATGGTAATATTGCTAATTTTACAGTAATAAATTGTAAAGTTACTTTTACCGCGATAGACTGTAAAATAGCTAGTTTTACGGTTTATTACTGTATTTGTACAGTTTTAAACTTAAACCTCTGCTGCCAGTAATTTAATATAAAAACAGCTTCTTTTTTGCAGTGTACACTTGAAATGTGAAAAAAGATTCGCAAACTTCTGAGAGTATGAGAGTCATGCAATTTCCCAATAAAAAACAACAGATCTTCTTTATTTCGTTATCACCGTATCCCAACCTGAAGCTGACCACAAAGCCTCAGTGGACAGGGATGATAAGGTGCCCCCACCACGGTCGCAAACTGAAAGGTCCGATTCGGAATTCCTAATTGAAAGTCTGCGTAATGCGCGGAGCATTTTTATCGCCAACTGAACCATGTTGCCGGCACTGAGCCGATAACGTGGTATAAATTCACTGAAAATTGTTGGCGCGGAATTGGCGAGATGCAAGAAAAAAGCTGCTGCGTGATGCGAATATTCATGAGTTAATGGGTTATGTAGTAGGGAATATAAAGATTGCAATAAATAATAGTTGATGGTGTTTAAATGCACCGCTCTGTTCTATTTATATGTACAGTTTTTTTTTTTAATGTTTGTAAATTTGAATAATTGTCTCCAGCTTTCAGTATAATTGGAGATTTAAAACATTTTTGCACTGAAAAATTTGTCGGTCAAATTCGAAATTTAACTTGAAAATTTAAATTTCAGCTATCAAGGTAGTGGTTAAAATCTGACATAGAACCGTTAGCAAATTTTTAACTTCCAGGATGTATGTAGCGAAGTTGTCATCGTCATGGAACTGAAAGAGAAAGGGAGTCTGTAGTACTCTGAACCCAACGCAACTGCTAGCGATCAACCCAGGACTTTCTTACTCACCGATTCCCTGTCTAGCACCATTTCCACTTGAGTACCCAAGACTGTAAGTAGGATTTTACGAGATGAACCTACTTGTCGCTGAAATGCTGAAGTGAAGTTATGTGCAATCTGTCTTGAGAGAGAAAAAAAACTGTGATACTGCAGTTTATTAGATGTTCAGGAAAAATAAAACAGCTTAGCTCCTTTAAAGCACTTTGCACAAAACTAAATTAATTTTTCCCTACAAACATTTCTGAATAAGAAAAAGCTGCTATAAAGCGGATAATTCCAACCGTTTTAGGCCTACTTTTTTCAAGGATAAAATAAATAAATAAATAACGAAAGAAATAATGAAAGAAAAGTTTTTTCAATTATGTCTTTTTCTAAATTAAAGGAAGAAATTTTGCGTCTGTATGTCTATCTTTATATTTGTCCCTACAATAAATCTGAAACATTTTCTCTTTTTGTTAAAATAAATTTGTCGAAAACTTTTTTCTTAAATTTTCAGCAGCACCAAACAGTGACAACTAAGAAAAGCTCGATGATCTCTACAAATTTCTGTTATTCTAAGAAGCGAATTCGTTTCAAAGAAAGTTTTGACTTAAAACTTATTTAAACAAAAATTCTCTTTTGGTTTGAATATTTTGTTCATATTTTTTGAAAATTTCAGCAAATTTAAGTTTTGCCGTTAGCACATACCCATACATTTCAAACCTCTTTCATTAAAAGCACATAATTAAATCAAGGGCAACAAAATATTATTGAAAGAAATGAAAAAAAAAAAAAAAAGCTACAGAGACACGGAATGTATCTGTAGTTATTTCTTTTCTGAACTAAGGCAATGTTTGCGTGAACTAAGGCCGATGCTTAGGAGTTAGATTTTAAAGGACTTGAATGCATTTAAAAAGATTAAAAAAAACCCTTTTCTGAAGTAAGTTCCATGTATTATCCAGCAACTTTTGTATATTGCATACGTGTGGTGTAGTAGTTTCCAGAAAATACTGCATCAAATGCAGACTTCATTGTCAAGTCTCAATATTTCTCTTTTCGAGTACATAGATTTACTTGTTACCTGCTTCGACAAAATTTCTTAAGTTAAAATATGCGACAACCCTTTCCTTGCAATACATTTCCATCTAAATATTTTGACACCATGTTTGTTGCCTTGAGCTTCACTCCGTATTCTCATTATTATTATTCTCATAATAATTATTATTATTCTCATTATTATTATTATTATTATTATTATTATTATTATTATTATTATTATTATTATTATTATTATTATTATTATTATTATTATTATTATTATTATTATTATTATTATTATTATTATTATTATTATTGTTGTTGTTGTTGTTGTTATCGTGATTGCTTGCCACGAGCAGCCCCAGGTATCTATTTATATCATATTAAATGAAAATATTGAGCATTTTAGCAATAATATCTATGTTTCTATATGGTTTAGTGATTTAACTCTTTATAATAAAATCTTTTCAAGTATTGGGTACTTTGCGCCAATATTAACTGCTCACCGAAGCTTTTATTTTATAATGTGTTGTTTGTGGAATGGAAAATAATCGAACGTTTTTGAGATATAAATGCTTTTATTGGAAGAAATTGTACAGTTAAAAAATGCGTCTCTTTAAAGAAATTAGTCTAAAAAAACTGTTTTTGCTAAAATTATTTTCTTCTTCTTCTTCTTCTTATTATTAATATTGTTATTATAATTATTATTATTATTATATATGTCACAGCAAAGTGATTTAAATGATGTAGGGAATGAGGGGCAAAGTGAAATGATGAAACATTTACCATTTATTTCTTAATAAATTAATTTATATTCCTTCATTTAGTAATTCATGTTTTATTTATTTACTCCCTCATTTTCTTTATGAATTCGCTATTTTATTCACAAATTATTTTACCTCGTAACTTAATGAATTCGTCCATTTATTTATTTGTTTATTGTTTCAATACCTTTTTATTTTTGTATTAAGTATTTTATTTTCTCAATAAAATAGATATTTATAATCAAATATAGAGTATTTCATTAGAGAACATTGTATTTTTTCCTGTGCCTCATTAACAAAAAGGGAAGGTTTTCCACTTTTTCTTCTTGTTCTTTTTTGTAGCAACAAATTTAATACCAAAAAAAAAAAGTAATTTTGAATGCAAGCTTGATCATTAAATGATGTACTTTGTTCCCTATGTACCATTATTTTCAAAAAAAAAAAAAAATGCAATTTAAGCTAGAGAGCTGTGCATTAATACGCTATTTCCATTTTTTTTTTACGTTCAAACATAAAAGGTATTGCTTGTTTGTTTTTTCCAAAATAAATAAATACATAAATAGATTAAGTAAATAAATAAATTAATTAATAAATCAGTTAATATGGTGTACATGTGATAAAAAATTCATAATGGGATTGCAAAGACATTATTCTAAAAAGCAATAACGAAAGTTTTGATAGAGCTGAATTTTGCAATTATTTCTGCCAGGTAATTGATGACAACGGTAATTGCAAACATGACAAGTAATAATTGAAATCCCATTCTTTATATTGCCGAGGATGTGGCTAGATATTCAGATTACGATTGCAACGAGCCCATAATGAAAAAATGATGAAAAATGGGACAATGCTTTTTATGATCTTGAAATATTAATGACCCACCACCTTGCCATGTGACATATCACTCGAAATTCTATTTCAAGAGCTTTTAAATAACACCTAGGAAAACACTCAAGCTCTATTGATTGCGAGAAAAAAATAATTCTTTTTGTAAAAAACGAAACTTTAACTTTCGCCATTTCTTGAAATGTACGGATGCGCACACAAAAACTTAAGTTCAAAAATAGTTAAAAAAAGGTTTTTTTCCTTAAATACACAAGTTCAATGGATCCTTTAAATTTTAAGAGAACAAATTGATATGAACTTTTAAGGTCTATGTCTTCTTTTCTTTGATTTCACGAGGAATGACGTACACGTTTTCGATCTGAAATATCCCTTAAAAACTGGTTTCTCTCTCTCTCTCTCAAAGAAAAAAAAAAAAAACGTTGTTTACTTAAGAAAAGTGAGCTGTTTCTAATAGTTTTAAAAAAATTGCCTTTGAGATATTGCCCTTTGAAATTGAGACAAAATTGAGAAAAAGCGTTTTTGACTGGAATTTCAACTCTAATAATTCAGCAAATATTTGAGCTATCAAGTTGCCACCTGCACACCTTTCGGACATACTGTCAGGCTACAAACGACGTAAGAGTTAGCTACAGAAAGTCATTCTCTCAGCAGATACAAGCTGATGACGTGTGGTCGAAATTTGCCATAAACGATTTTTAACCAACTTTGGGAGCAAATTGTAAAAAATCTACAGCGCAATGAGCTTTTGTTACACAAGTAGACCATTCTACACTAAGCAGTGATCAGAATCACCAAATTTGAGCCTAATAATCATCTTAGATCGCGAGCAATAAAAGCACAAACTTGACGAGTTGGTCATTTTTTTTTCACGACACGAAAAAGAGGCCTTTATTAAATAATTTATAGTGGCTGAACCATATGGCTAACGGAGCTATAATTTGGTATGACTTCATGCAAGTCTTATATGCACATCCAAAAAAATTTTCATCAAAATCGAAGGGGGTCGAGTGGGGACACCTCTGACACTTGACATGGAATGACTCTACTACCAATTCTGTTTTTCTCCATCACTGTTTTTTTTTCTTATACAATTCCGAATGTAGAAATTGTCAGTAATTTATTTCTGTAATAAGTTTTCATTTTCCTAATTTTCATAAAATAATTTCAATATTTTATCAAATTTCTTAGAACCAATTTTCATATTATTTTCAATAATATTACATTAACACATTGTTAATTATGTTAATTGGACATAAACATTTAAAAAAGGAAGGGGGAGTCTGTGGTGACTCCAATTTAGGAGTACTTTTAATTAAAAAATTTTTAATGATTAGTAGCAATTTAATTCAAAATTTTTATCCTTTGAAAATTAGAGGTTATCTAAAAGCATTGTGCTAAGGAGAAAACAATCGCCACATGAAAAATGTTGCAACATTTTGTCTATGTGTATATATCCAAAATAGGAGAACTAGTTTATTAAAAACTTTATAGCAGTTATGAGGGTTATTATTACTGTTAATATAATTATTCATCACAGTTTCTTAGTGAAGGTATACTTTAAAGAATAATACTTAAAAAATATTTTTTCGGCCGATTATTCTGCCGATTATAAATAATCGGCAAAGTTGCCGATTATGGCCGATTAATCGGGACTTGTTGGTGCATGCCTTGTTTTCACCGAAAAAAACGTAGTGCAACTATCATCATCAGTTTGTTATGAGCATTTTAACTTGAAAAACTTCATCTTATTTCCATGCCGTCATTCATAAACCTCTCTTCCTAATGCCTCCGTGGAATAGATGCAAAATCGCGCGCATCAATCCCCACGCAAGTTGTGAAGTCACTTATTGTTTGCAAAGATGGGTTCCCAGAGTGATTTTAAAAATCGCCATTTTGGCGCGAGACACCAGGAAATTTTGTTTATTTTCAAGAGCTGAATTAAACCACTTGTTGTTTATTGAAGTGCCGTTAGAATTGTTTTTATTGCAAACTAGCTTATTACCCGGCGTTGCCTGGGTGCTTATTAAAAATGCTCGCAAAAATTAGAATTAAATATTAGTTAGAACCTCTCATTTTTCGGCGTCATACAATATATGTGACAATGTTCCAAGGTAATTAGAGCATAAATTATAATTGTTTTAAACTTATTTCATGCTAAAATGAAATAGCTGAGCCTTAAATTGATAATTCGTTGTTAATCGTGATCTCTGTTGGAAAATACTCATATTTAAATGTATTAAATTTTGTCAATTTGTATGCTTAAATTATTATCTCTATTACTCTATATATTCAAAATTGAAAGAAAATGGCTATTTTGTGCCAATTTTGAATTTAGAGATTCCTAAAAATGCGGCATTCCTTTTTTTTGTTGAAATTTGTATCGCCAGTAATTTTCTTTTGTTAACTCAAGTAAAATGAGTAGATTCTAAAACATGATACATGTAAAACATGAAAAATTTTGAAAGCTGTTTATGGTACAAGCAATAGTCATTAACACATTAACCCATTATGGCCTAGCGTCCCTTTTTAGGGACGGTCCAAAAAAGGGTCTGAATTTCCCCAAAATGAACATTTCAACCAAATAATAGTGTTTAATTTGTACCTTGGTATTGTTTCAATTCGTGATGAACAGATTGCAGCACGTAACCATTGTAAAGTGTGTTCTCTAGCAGTTTTAATATGATCTTTATCAAAAATGACATCGTTCACAATCTCAAGAAAAAATGCTAATTTTTCAAAGTTATTCTCAGCTTCCCAGTTTATGTTAATTGCTGATTTTGTTTTTTCTCATAAAATGTCATTTTAAATATTATATCGTAGGCAGAAAAAAATTTTAGTAAAAAAAGTATGTACCCTCTGGGGTCTATCGTAACTTTTAAGGGACGATTTTTCTTTCCTTAGTAAAACAATTATTTTTCACATAATATTTTTTTTTATTATTTTTCCTGTCCATTAAGCACTGTTTGTAACCAGTATACAAAATATCTTTGGGGAAAAAATGTCAGGCATTAATGGGTTAAAACTACATCGAAATTTAAGTGCAATTGTAAGAGATAAATCGAACTCTTAACACTGTCAAACTATGCTGGAAAGTCTCACAAATTCGCTCAAATTTCTCATACTTTTTAATACGATTTCGTAGATATAACGAAGAAATCTGAAAATTTAATCATTTTTTGGAACTGACCTGCGTATGAAAATGTACAAAGGTCTTGTATTTTATTAATGAAACCAATAAGCAAAATTACAGGACGGTAGAGATTACCACCGTACACCACGGATTGAGGATGTGTTCCCATGAACGGTGCGTTTAGGTCCCAAAAAGTAATTGTATCATTCTCCCTTGAATGCCATCTTTCCTGCCCTGACTCACCTTCCCTAAATCATGGATACAGTACCAACTTTTACTTTGAGCCCGTACGGGTGTTCCCAGCGTGAAAATTCCTTCGCCTTTTAAGGTTTCCTGCTGTCATCCCTAGTTTTAGCAGTGTAAGAGAAAATGATAAACTGAAGCTATTTTCGATAATTTATTTTAAGTTAAAAGTCCCACTATAACCCTCGTTTTATTGTAATGCACCGTCCATTCATTGAGATATAAACCAAAAATTGAACAAGAGGTTACTAAAATTAAAATTGTTTATTTCTGCTAACTACAATTAGCGGATAGGGAAACTGTTACGCACCTGATAACATGTTTCACTGGGACCAACCTCAGAGCTCCTGTTCCACAAGCTCTGATGTTCAACCTGGAGATGGAAGTTCATTATATATTCAATAAGTTCATTAGAGCATTCTTACTTCATCAGAGCATTTGCCAACTTGAAAGGGGCGCGAGGGTGCAGTTGGGAACCCCCATTAAGGGAATGACGCTTACAAGCAATAGTTCCCAATAACGCTTGTATGTTATCATTTCCAAGAACAACATAATAAATGTGCAATGAGTTACGCCCGTAAGCCAGGGCTGAGGCAGAACTGAAAGCAAATGCACCCACAGCTCGATCATAGCATCCTAAGACTGCAGTTTCGTCCTTATTAT
This sequence comes from Uloborus plumipes, assembly GCA_038373865.1. Lineage (NCBI taxonomy): Eukaryota > Metazoa > Arthropoda > Arachnida > Araneae > Uloboridae > Uloborus > Uloborus plumipes. The sequence goes on along the minus strand of JAXGGA010004159.1, from coordinate 23,004 downwards.
GGGCTCCTCAGTTAGGAAGCTGTGTAATGTACATTACCCAGCTTTTGCCATCAAATTTCGAGTTGAGCCGCACCATAGTTTGCGGACGCTCGCTGGTAAGATAAATTCAATTTATCTACCAGTTTGTTGGCTATCTTAGCTACCTTAAGAGGATTTTTGCCTCCGGCTCGATCATTGGCTATTCCTAACTGAGGAGCCCATAATAAGGGCGAAACTGCAGTCTTAGGATGCTATGATCGAGCTGTGGGTGCATTTGCTTTCAACATAATAAATATTCATTGAACATCAGGTCAATAACAGTTAGCAACGATTTCGCGAATTAAAGACTTTTTTTTCTTTCTTTACATACCTATAGGGTGGCCCAGGGCAGGGCCGTAACCAGACCTTAGTTTCGGGGAGGGTTTTAACCAAACCTATTTCTCGTGAAATCTATAAAGTCAATACAATTTGATTTCATGTTCTATATTCTTCTGATTTTTGTTACAATAGATGTTAAAAGGGAACATGTGAAAAATGTAAAACAAAAATAATCATCTTTTGAATGAAGAAAAAAAAATCTGCTGGATGGATTCACTCATATACGCGCATTCGAAGGAGTACTTTTGAAATTTCTATTTTACAATACTTATAAGAAATGGTAAATATAGAGTTTGATACTTATAATTTGAAGAGAATTTTGTTTTATTTTTCTTTTTTTTAGTGGTATTAAAAATTTGAAGGGAAAGGTGTATTGTTAAGAAATTATGTTTTGCAATAACTACAATAAAAATAAATACTGCAGAAAAAACACTTAATTTGTACAATCATTCAATAATGATAATTTCATTTTTCAAATGCAGTTTCAAGGTAAATAGGAAAATTAAAATAGAATAGCAATGATAATTTTTTCAGTGCGAAACTATGAAAAGCATTTTTGTAATAGTTTTGAAAATTTTTGGAGGGGGTTTGAACCCTAAAAACAGATTCCTTAAATACAGCCCTTGATCAGGGCAACTTGCTAATTTGACTTGGCAGTCTCAAGGCAAGAGTGATTATGATGGGGGTAACGCCATCTGCACGATAGGAAGTGACTTAAAATTTATTGTCCTCTTGGTTAAATCGCTATCATATAGTAGACGAAAACGTGTCGCACTTTTGCCGTCAAAGTGCTATCACTGCTACGCAGCTTAAATTCCGTGCGCGTTTCAATGTTGCACAACATGGTCATGCTATCTTCTTTGTCTTTTTCCGCTTTAATAAACTTTACCCTGTTACACTGCAAAAAAATATTTTTTTCTTTTTTTACAGTAAAATACCGGCAGCCGAGGTTCCAACTTAAAACTGTAAACTGCACAGCAATAAACTGTAAAACTAGCAATTTTGCAGTTTCTTACTGTAAAGTTAGACATTTTAGTTTATTGCCGTAAAATTCAGCTGTATCCGGTCCGTCATTTCAAGTTATCGCGGGGGGGGGGGGGAGACAAAGGATAAAAACACAATACAACTTCACCAGAAAACAACAAAAACCACGCCCACGTATACGTAATTACATTGATTTTTCAAAGTCAGGGGGGGGGATTGACCTCCCTGAATTCCCCTAAATAACATACCTGAGCTGTATGATACTGTAAAAACAAAAGTCTAACACTAGCAGCAGAGGTTCCAGCTTAAAACTGTGAAATGCACGGTAATAAACTGAAAATTAGCAATTTTGCAATTTATTACTGTAAAATTAGCTATTCTAGAGTTTAGTACAGTAAAAGTAAAATTTAACCGTTTATTACACCTCATATTCAAAATATTAGAATAATTGAGAAAAAGTGATAAAATGGAAAGAATGTTCCATTTATTTATTTTTTATACTAAGTTATTGCAATTAAATTGCTTATAAATGAAATCTGGAATGCTTATATAATATTTTAACGTAAACAATATGTAAAATAATAATAAATTAGATATTGCAATAGACTTCTGAAAAAAATCAAAATATTAGAATAAAATTAACATTGGTTCAAAATATTAGAATATTTTATTTTATGCAAAATATTATTGTATGAATATGAAGTAAATGGCAGTTAATACTTTGTAGCATCCCCTTTAGCTTTAACAACACCGTTCAATCGATTTGAAATGCTACAAACAAGTTGCTTACAAACATTTCGATCAATATTAGACTAAATAGACTTTATACGTGCCACTAACTCAGTTTTATTTGAAGGAGGATTTCCTCGGAGTTTTTTCTTCATTATATGCCACAAGTTTTCGATGGGATTAAGGTCTGGTGACTTTGGTGGCCAAGGAAGTACCTTAATGTTGCCCTGATTGAACCAATTCTTAGTCGACACTGATGTCTGAGATGAAGCTAAATCTCGTTGAAAGATGAAATCATCTTCAAACAAATCTTCTGACGAAGGAATCATGTAATATTCCAATATTTCTTGATATATCTGAGAATTAACCTTTTCGTAGACGATGCATAACTTTCCAGGTCCTTTTGCGCTCATGCAACCCCAAGTCATCTCACTAGCCACACTAGCAGCAAATTTCACCGGGCGTTTAAGACATTCCTTATCAAATGCTTCTTGCTGCATTCTCCAAACTCCAATACCTTGATGACCATATGAAACACAAAGCATACTTTTATCACTGAATAATATTTTTTTCCAATCGTCTTCGCTCCATAAACGTCTTGATTTACACAGATTCAATCTTGTACGTTTTTGTTTCACAATCATGAGAGGTTTTGTTTTTGGTACACGCGATTCAAACTTAAATTTATGAAGACGTCTTAATGTTGTCGACATAGAAACTTCAATTCCTCCATCTTTCCATTTTCGGTGCAAGAATTTCACACTTTTGAAACGGTTTTTCTTAACAATACCTTTCAGTTTCTTCTCATCTCTAGCAGATGATTTTGGTTTTCGACCGCCATTTTGGCGATTAATTTGAAAATTTCCATTTTTCAAATACTGTGTTAGTATATTGCTACCGCTTGATTGCAAACAGCATAAATAATTTGCAACATCACATTGATTTTTACCGTGCCGGTACAAATCCACTATACACAGTTTAATCGATTCAGGAATATCCCTCACACGACCCATTTCAAGATCAAAAATCAAACAAACTGCAAAGAGATCTCTACTTTTAAATAAAATCGTCTGCATTTTATCAATGATGCCACCCGTCATGAATTAGTGATGATGAAATAAGAATGAATGTGAAATATTCTAATATTTTAAACCACTTGAAAAAATATTCTAATAATTTGACATTTCAAAATATTTTTTTTCTATTCATCTCTTCAAATATGAAATTAATGTCAAGATAATAAATAAGTTTAATCAACAATAAGTCTTAAATAAAATCGTCGTTTTCATATTTGCATTTTAAAGACATTGCATTACCAATCGATGTTTTCAATTTGTAAAAAAAAAAAAAATTCGTCATTTTAATATTTTGAATCTGAGGTGTACAGTAAAATTAGCAATTTTTTTCCAAGATGTATTATACTGTAAAAACAACATTAATTTTTTACATTGTACCTATTACCGACTGAAGAACAACATTCGTCAAGCTGTTGGCAACATACCAGTGGGCATGCTGGACAGATTTCAAAATAAATTTCAAAATTGACTGACTCAATTCAACCAAAATAATGGACGCTATCTGCCTGACACAATCTTAAAAACTGCGTAAACTTTAATTTTCAATGTTGTTCTTTATGGTGTTTAAAGAATAAAACTTGTGTATTACTACATACATTATTATTATTGAATACTTAAACCAAAATAGTTGCTGTTTTCCATTCTGTAGAAGAGAAACTATTACGATAAGAACAGTATTTTGTTTTTCTTCGATACTATTTGTAAAGTTTTGATTTGTAGGCTGGAACCCACAAAGGAGAAACTTTTTTTTTTTTTGAAATGTATACTTTTTATTATATTTTACTTTGTTTGACAAACATTCCCCGACTCGCCATGAAGAAGTTTCAGGATTGAATTTAATAAAAATGCAGCCTTAAAATGAATTGGTCACTATTTTAAGAAATGGATGCGTTAAAAAAGGAGCAGCAAAGACGAATTTTTTCTTTATTTTTAAAGCCCCATAATTATTAATATTTTATAAATTTTCGCAGCCCTTAAACCATTGGCACGGGCTGCGTTTGCAAGATGGTGAAAACTACAAACGAACCCAGCTAACATGTGATGAAGATTTTCGCATCTATATTTAATTTGAGGAAAAAAATAAACTGGTAGAAATCTTAAACCAAATGCAATCTAGTAATATCAATGTAAATTTAGAATGCATATTTGGGTCAAGTAAAAAGAAAAACCTCTTATATATATATATATATATATGTATTAAATGAAATGAAGCTTAACACCTACATGTTGTAAACGTTATTTTGACTGTTTGAATTAATAAGAGCGCTTCAAGCGTATTGTAGTTAGTCAGTTTGTTCACAGATGACGCTACAGAAGAAGTTTAAAATAAATTGTTAGTTGCGCCATCTAAGGACTGCGAACATAATCAACGCCCATGTTATACCAAACGCTTATTGCATTTGCCTCAAAAAGTGAATTCCTTGGAACTGCACATTAGGGTGTGTCACGATTTTTTTTTTTTGGATATTTTTTTGAAATTCAAAACTTCAAGTTGATAAAAAGTTGTCACTATATTCACATAGTTATCAAAAATTTATTTTGAAATTAAAAAAAAAATAGGTCTGCCGGGATTACCTTGAAGTTTCAAGTTTTTCTTAAAAACGATGATTTTTCAAAAAATGTATAAATTATCTGTGAAGTAAAAATAATTATTTAAGTGCAAAAATAGACTACTTAAGGAGTAATCTATCAATAAAAAGTACATTGGAGCTAAAATTTAACTTTTATGTTTCCCGAAATAGTTATGACAAACCTCACATTTTTGCTAGTCAGTCATATTTTTCATATTTATATCATAGAATATTTACCCATAGAGTGTATCACAGATTTTTTTTTTTTTTTGGAAATACAAAATTTCAAGTTGATGAAAAGTTGTCACTATATTCACACCAGGGACGTCATTTCAAGTTTTTTCGTGGGGGGGGGGGGGGCAAAAGGTCCAAACATAATGCAATTTCGTCGGAAAACATAAGAACCACCCCACTCATATGTAAATACATTGATTTCTGAAAGCCAGGGGGGATTGACCACCCCCCTGCCCCCCAAAAATGACGGGCCTGATTCACACAGTTAAAAAATTATTTTGAAATTGAAAAATATTTAGGTCTACCGGGATTGCCTTAAAGTTTTAAGTTTTTAGTAAAAACGATGATTTTTTTTAAAAATGTATAAATTATGTGTAAAACAAAATAATTATTTGAGTGGAAAAATGGACCAATCTCGCTATTTCAAAGCGCTGTGCTTCAGTGTTGATACTATTAATACAATAATAAAAATTATTCTGCAGGATGGGTAAATATTCTAAAAATATGACTGACTAGCGAAAATGTGAGGTTTTCCATAACTATTTCTGGGCACCTAAAAGTTAAATTTTAGCTACAATCAATTTTTATTGATAGATTACTCCTTAAGTAGTGCATTTTTGCACTTAAATAATTATTTTTGCTTTACACATAATTTATACATTTTTTGAAAAAACATCGTTTTTACTAAAAAAAACTCGAAACTTCAAGGTTATCCCAGCAGACCTAAATATTTTTCAATTTCAAAATAAATTATTTTGGTAACTGTGTGAATGTAGGGACAACTTTTTATCAACTTGAAATTTTGAATTTCCAAAAAAAAAAAAAAAATTTTTTTTCGGGATGCACCCTACTGCACATATATATTAATAACACGAGAAACAATGCCATCTTTCGCTATGTTGCCTGCAGTAATGATTTTGTTATGGATTCAAATAATTCAAATCAAGTTTTTAATCGGTCAATTTCTGAATTTAAGTTTAGAAATGAAACAATCGTTACTTTTGAAAAGCTTCAACACAATTTTGTGTGTAAATGGCTGAAAAATTTACGACGTCACTGATTTCGTTTCTTAAGGGCCACTTTTCTTGCGCTTGGGTTTTTAAAAAAATCATTAAAAATCAATTATTGTGTTTTAAAATTCTGCGATATTGAAGTTGTGTGTTTTGCAAGGATCTAAGCAATTTCTAGCAGTCACAGTAGGAATATTTAATAGGTTGAAACTTCCCCCATTCGAATACTGTTGGACAATTCACTGTTACGGACGTAAAATAAGACTCAACACATATAATTGCAATTTGGTTCGGGCCATGGTAGTTCGATCGGTAAGGCATCGGACTCGTAATCCGGGTCCAGGTTCGATCCTAGCCGACCAAAGATCCACCGTCGTTCCTTATGGTGGCTGGGCGACGTAAAGTAAGGGTTGGGGTCACAAAGTCCTCCACGTGAAACGATACCTGTGAGGGTACTAGACCAGGGGTTTGCTCGGCCCTTGGTCTGCATCAAAAGAACAGAGCGCTTTGAGCTAAATCGGACTTCCACCTTAAATGGTGTTCGTAAAACGGAAGCCATACCTTTTTTCGCCTTAAATTGGGTAGATGTGTCTACTCGGGCTGAGGTACCCGAGTGGCTTCATAAACGACAACAATTTGGTTCGATAAAAATCTGCATTTTTTTTTCTCTGATATAATTTGATGTTGTTTATGCTATCCTAAATTTTGGTGCAATTTCTTGATTACAGAAAAACTACAAAATGTTTAAAGTTTGGTTGTAACGTCCCTAACGGTAGAATTGCCCTGTCATAAAAAATAGCTTCAGGTATTTATGCATTAGGAGCGATTGCAGTGTTGTGTAGTGAATTCGTTTATAGATAGCACCTCAAAAATTGAGTCGGCAGCCGAAGGCTGCTAATCAAGAAGCCTTGGCAGTTAGTAATAGTAATTATGTAAAAAAAAATATGAATAGAAGAACCTAGCAACAGCAGCCTTGCAGCAGTATATTTGTCCCATTTTGGTGCAGCAAGTACACCAAAATGAGACAAACATTTTAATTAAAGCAAATACACCCACAGCTCGATCATGACATCTTGAGACCACGGCTTCGACCTTATTTTGGTCTCCGCAGTCAGGAATAGCCAATAATTGAATTGGAGGCAGATATCTTCTTATTTTAGCCAAGATTGCCTTCAAACTGGTAGATGAAATGAATTTACCACACCAGTAAGCGTCAGCAAACCAGAGGATATCTGCCTCCAGCTCGATTATTGGCTATTCCTGACTGAGGAGTCCAAAATAAGGACGAAACCGCGGGCTCAGGATGTCATGATCGAGCTGTGGATGCATTTGCTTCAGTTCTGCCTTATCCCTGACTTACGGGCAGTAACTCATTACATAAACCTTTGGATTGTAACTTCGAACAGCTGCTGATAAGTTAATTTTCTTTTTAATGTTTGACTAAAAATTAGTGAAACTAGCGCGTTGTATAAGGCGGAACAATAATTCTGTTTCAATCGTGGCTGAGGAATAATTTTGGTTCGAACCATATTTTGGGAAAAGTTTAGCAACTGAACCATTTTCAGCTGTTCAGAGCAGGAACTGAATACTTTAACAGCTTGACATTGTTGAGTAATATTTTATTTCATCTTCAAAAATGAAACACAATATTCGTATTTATGTAGATATTCTTAATGAATAAAAACTTCGGGTGCAACCGTTTATTGGTTATACGTATTAAAAATCTACTCTGAATGCGTGGTAGTGAAGAAAAAAAAACTTAAAAATAATTCGCTCAGACATTTTACGTACTCTGTACTTCAGAATTTAAAATGCAAAAGTTAAGAAAGGAATGCTTCTTAAAAGTTACCTTCTTATTATTGAGTTTGATCAGATAAATCCGCAAAATAAAACTCTCGAGTCTTATCTGAAGAAAATTTTACAGATGTGCTTCTTTATCAGACAAAAATATCTGATTAAAGAAACAAGATAACCTTTCATTATTTGATAGAGTGATACAATGATACAACGTATTTTAAATTTCAATACTTCTCAAAACTTATTTCCTTTTTGGCACGATTCAAATGCTTGCTAACACTGTGTAAAGTCCTCCTTAACTTAAATAAAGATTTAAATACTGTAATACTATTGCCCGTCCGTAGAAACCGCTACTAGCACTCACGAACCATTCCACTTAAAAAAGGGGTGATGGGTTGTGAGTGGGAACTTTCTGAAGTTTTAATTTTAAAACTTGCACTTTTGTAGTCTTTTTGACATATTCAACTAAACTATGTATATTTGAAATTAACATCGTTCTACGTTGTTTGATACAACTCAAAATGCTTCTTATTATTTTTCCCCTTATTGTTATCTTACCTATCACCCCTATTTTGGTAAGATCAGAAAAGACCTGGCGCATGCATGAATACGCGGAAGGTTTTACCAAATAAGACCAGACAGTAATCTTATGTGACACATATGAATGTGAAAAATTATTTGAGTTTTTAGATTCAAAACCTTTCAACTACTTAAAATTGACACGAGGTCCATATTTTTTACTCTTCTTAAAGCATCGTTTTTACTTCATATTCTTGAAATACTAGTCCGCTAAATTTAGTATGGATTTAAATGTAGAGATAAAGCTTTACCTGGGTACTTACATTTTTTCAAATTAAATTATATATAACATCACATTCAAAGCAATGTTTTCTTAATTAGAAGATTTTCAAAAGATTCATATTAAGGTCTATCCTTTAATCAATAGCACATTTTGCGGACATTTTTTCAAGAAGAAAATAAAATAAAAAAAAAATATTCTTTTTTTCCTTCTTTTACTTTTTTTCTCCTTTTTTTTCTTGTATAAAAATATAATAGAACTTATGTTAGTTGCATTTATATAAAGTTTAAGAAAATTTTCGAGTAACTTTTCATTTAGAAGTTAAACCGAATTTTTTAGGACATTTTGTTTGTGGTCCATCCATAGAAACCTGACTCTATACACGAGTATTTAGATACTGTTTCATACACATAAGGTGCGTCACAATTCCATACTGGGTTTGGAAGGCTTCTCAAAACAAACATATTGCCAATACAGAAACATTTTACTAGAGGAATAAAATGTACAAGTTTTGTTTACTAAACATTTGTTGTGAGAACTTTCTGAAAAAACCCAAAAGATACCATATATGCAAAACACCACCAGCTCGTTTATTCCAACAATGGACTGCAGTTTCGTACTCATTATGCACTTATCAGCATGGTATCCCAGGTAGCACAAAAAACGTTTAAACGTTTTATAAACGTTTTTAATCCGTTGTCACAACGTTAATAACCATTTTTCAACCTTTAAAAAACGAAGTGTGCTACTTGGAATAGGAATTAAAGGAGCTCCAGGCAAAAATCTTCTTATAGAGCAAAGAGAGCCAACAAAAACTGGTAGCTAATGGAAAAATTAGATTACCAGCGAGCGACCGCACTTGGTAAATTTTGAGGCAAGGCTCAGGTATGCCTTACCCCGTGTTTAAGGGCGGTTACTTACTACTAGATTACAATAAATGGTAACAAATGCGGTTGTAATCCTTTGGGGCGAACGTTTTTCGGGGCGGATTGGGGGGGGGGGGGTGCATTTTCCTGGAAAGTGAACCTAAGCGAGGGAAATAGGAATTACACTTCAGACATGATTTAATTAAGAAAAATTTCTCTATTAAGCATGTGGGAAACAAAATTTGTAGTCTCTTTGTTCAATAAGTTAACGATTTTTTCTATAAGGATAATATGTTGATTTTAAGAAACTGTCCTACCCCAGAAGGAAGCTGTAACGCACTCTGCATATCTATTCATTTTTAGAACTGTTGTTGTATCTTTTTCAGTACTTCCCATTATTAATTTTGTATGTGGTAGTGAAAACTAATTTTAAAAATCAATGTCTGGGAATAAATGTTTTAAAATGTTTTCTATCACAAATTAATTAGTAAAAACGAGCTTTTGAATTTGTGAAAGATCAACACAATATGCGTTAAATGTTATTGGGAGTGAGTGGGGTCTTGACACACCGATAGACTGATAGACTGACTGACACACATTTTCCCCATTTCAAAACTCTACTTTCCAATTTTTAGTTTTTTGATATTTATATGATTGTTTTATTAATTTTTCATTTATTTTTGTTCTTTGAGATATTTTGACAATGCTTTGTGCCGTCTTTTAGGAGTTTATTAATTTTTTTACTTAATTTTACCCAGTAAAGGAAGTAATGGGATCGAGAAAAAAGTTCCCTCAAATTCCGGCTTAAAGTTTTGTGTTACTCACCCCCCGAATGAATAGTGTGTAGTTTTTCAGATTGTTTGCACATAATTGCGAACTTATGTACAACGTCGAAACATCCATTTTGACTGTCCGAGTTCATTACTACGAGTTTCTCATAACGTCTGTATGTTGCAGAAATAAGCCGAATTTTTATTAATTGTTTTTTTTTTTTAATTCATTTTGGGTAGAACGCAAAAGTCGCGTAATGAGCTAGTGAACACTCACAAAAAGTCTCTTGAATATTAAAAAATATCTAGTCTGCCCACTTTGATACTGAGTAGAAAAATAAGAGAGAAAAAATATATTTTTGCAAAAGTGTTTTTTAAAACTAAATTCCAAATATTTTACAGTGGAAGTACCAAATATGTACAATGAAAATGTTACATAATGATCCATGTAGTGTCCACAAAATATTTATCGGTTTTGATGAAAATTTAAACGCCCCTTTCTTGCATCAAAAATTGGGTAAAAATGAAAAAAAAAAAAAAGTTGGATTTTCTATGAAATGAACAACGGAAATTTTTTTGCCAACGGAAAATTATTTTTCAAAATCAATCATCTGATAAAAAAAGTAGCATTATTAATAATAGTAATTAGGCGAGTATTACGCAATTGTAATATATTTTCTGAAATTACCTGAATATTAAAAAAATATATCTACAGATTAGAAAATTTTGTAATACGTCATGTATATTGACTATTAGTTGTTCTAATAATCTTATACTTTGTGTAAAACGTTGGGAATTCTTTCCTAAATTGAAGTTTGGCACGAATGTATCCATCTCGTAACGTTTCACCAAATGTTCATTGCAGTTTTCGGTATGAGTTTTACTAAACGTTCAACCGCCTGCTTATGATAGCTGACAGGCAAATTCCTTGAAAGTTAACTCTGTAAGCTGAACCTTTTTCAAGTAGTTGTACAGTAATAAATAGCTGCAGTGGTTGCATTAACTGAACAAAACAGCAAGGGCGGATCCAGACATTTTTCAAGGAAGGGGACATCAAGTCTTGTAGTTACCTCTTACTACGTATCTTTTTTTTAAAGACGCTTTTTTGGGGGGAGGGGGAGGGGAGTTACCGGCACTATTTTGCTTTAAAACAACTAAAACAGAGATGTTAATTCAAGGAGGGGAGACAGAGGAAATCCCCAAACGTCTTACTCTCTTATTTCGTTACAAAAGATATTCTGAATTTGGTGTTTTTGAACTTCAACTTTTTAATAATTGCGGGGAAATGTAAAAAACATCTCCTGCCACATCTTCGAATATCGTAGTTTTTAGCCTACTTTCCCGTTGAAAGCAAAAGCAAGACGAAAAAGTATTAAAATTGGCTTAATGCATACAAAAAATATCGCCAAGTCCAAAAAATATCGCCAAGTCCAAAAAATATCGCCAAGTTTAAAATATCGCCAAGTCCAAAAAACAGTCAAAAAGAAACAAAACGAAAAAAAAATATATATGAAAATTAAAAATTGGAAAGTAGGGTATTGAGATGGGGAATTTGTGTGTCGGTCGGTCTGTCTGTCTACCTACCCCCCCTAATAACTTTTGAATGAACATTCCGATTTTGACAAACTTTTTTTTGTTGGAAAGATCTTGGCGAGTACAGCTTATTCCCATATAGCTCCCATGATTTTTCGATTTGAACAATTTTTGGTTCAATTTTGAACCGTTCAAATAGCCTGTGCCGCGATACTAACTTTTTTTAGTGAACAGTCCGATTTGAATAAACTTTTTTTTTGTTCGAAAGATCTTATCAAGGATACTTCATTCCGGTATTTACATTCCCGATCAGAACAATTTTTCTTTCAACATTGAACCGTTTAAACAAGCTGTCACCCCTGATAACTTTTGAGTGAACAGTCCAATTTAAACGAACGTTTTTTTTTTTTGTTCGAAGGATCTCAGCAAAGATACTTCATTACCGTATTTAAATTTTCCATTTGAACATTTTTTCGTTCAACTTTGAACCGTTCAAGCAACCTTTCCCCACCTAACAACCTTTAAGTGAACCGTACGAATTGAATAAACTTTTTTTTTTTTTGTTCGAAAGATCTCTGAGAGGCTCATTCCCATACTTCGCTGTTTGATTTGAACCATTTTTTGTTCAATGTTGAATCGTTCAGAAAAAAAAAAAAAAACTTAGCATTAGAGCCTACGGGGAAATTTAAGTTGAATGTTAATCCTGAACTTAAAGGCGGATTTCCTTCAAAGTAACTTTGTAAGAAAAGGGTTTTGATGTATGTTAAGTACTTTTCTGAATAATCTTCTGTGAGGACTCTGATTCCGACTCCGACTCCGCAAACATGGCATGGAAATGGAAATGCAGGCTCAAAAAAAAAAAAAAAAAAAACCCTGACTGTGCAGACGATTTTTTCGTTTATTTATTCATTTGTTTCAATTTATTATTTATTATTATTATTATTTATTTTTTTTTTGGCAGACGATTTTTTTTCGGAACAAAAATTTTTCATTCAGGAGGGCATTTTATTCTTTATTTATATTTAGCAACTGGCAACGGATTAAAAATGAAATTCGAGACATTTTATTAACGGACGAGTTTTTTTTTCTTTGATAAAATGTATTTTGATGTTATTTGTACTTTTTTTGAAAACGATTGTGGAATTTTTCTACTGAAGAACTGTAACAGATACATTCTTTAAAAGGTGCGACAAAACTTTATTTATTCATTTATTTACTTTTTAAATGTCTATTTCATCTGTTGAGAGGGGTATATTTTACTTTTAGAAATCAGCTTTAAGTGCTAAAAAGGTATGTTTGACATAATTTTCAGTCTCAGAAATCAAGAGAATAATGATCAGATGCTAGAATACCGATGTCGATGTACGGAAAGTAGGCTCGTTTAGTTCTTGACAGAACTTCTTGTTAAAGTTTAATTTCGTAAAATTACAGGCGAAGAATCTGCGATCCATATCCCTTGCGTTTTTAGAACTTAATATCCGAAATCTTGCTGGTGCAATAACACTCAAGGGAGGGGCGATCGCCCACATCGCCCCTCCCTTGTATCCACCCTTGCAATACAGTTAGTGGAGGATCAACTGGTCAAATTTTATAATAGTACGATTTTTGTGATACAATTATGAACTATAGTTTTTCCAAACGGTATTGGAACCAGGAGTACGAATTTGGATGTTGCCACTCACAAAAATAGTGCAGGTGGGCTTGGGATTTGTAAAACTTGTAAAATAGGCATACAGTATAAAATATCACCATTTTCAAACCCTGAAAGCAGCCGTTAAAATATTTTTAAAAAAAGGAAAAACACACACACACAATAAAGAGCAAAGAGATTCATTGTTGGGCGCGAGAAAACTAAATAATAATAAAAAAAAAAAAAGAGAAAAAAAGAAGAAAAGAAAAGTGCAAGTAAATGGATTTAATCGATGAAATGTTATCAAAATTCAGCAACAACACTTATAATTTCTACTCGAATCAACTTGGAAGCTCTAAAAAATTGCATCTTATGCAGGAAAACCATCTCATTCAATTGCGATTACAATTTCAAATGCCCCGCCACTAAATGTGTCTTTCCCTTTTTTGATTAACAACTGCGAAACTATAGTCCTGTAAAGAATAAAATAATTCCCGGAAGATGCTTGAAATTCGCTATACTCATATTGACTCGTAATTTCCGGTCGTTCTTAAATGAATCGTTTATTTCGAAAAGGTAACATCTCTATTTTGATCTCCTCTGTCTCTTTAGAAAATTAAACAGCGCACGGTTATATTTTTGAATGTCATAATCAATGGTTATTTGGTAAATTATTGCAGTAATTGTGTACTTAACTAAAGGCATTTTTTCATTGATTATGACATTCAAAAATATAACCGTGCGCTGTTTAATTTTCTAAAGAGACAGAGGAGATCAAAATAGAGATGTTACCTTTTCGAAATAAACGATTCAATTGTAGTATGCAAAAAGACATGCGCTAGCTTATTTAAAGGATACATTAACTCGCTATTTATCGATCATAATGAGAAATATTATGGGAAACTTTAGTTACTTCAGATTGAAATCAAAAAGCTGCCTTGATTATTCAATATAAAAAAGTTTAATGAATGCTGATAGTATTTAAATGAAAAAAAAAACAATTTTATTATTTATTAAACTTTTTTTCAGCATAATAACTTAGGGACGGTTACTCACTGCTTTATTATAACGAAGTGTTTATTTTGTTGCAATAGTCATAATATTGCAACTGCGATACCAATTGAATGAGATTAAATCTACACTAATGTTCTAATATTTGATCAACATTTAAAATTCAAATCAGAGCTAAAGTTATTTTTAACTGAGTGATTAGGAGATTGAGATGGATAACTTTGATTTCCATTTTATAAATTGGCTATAAACGTTTTTGGGACATATTAAAGTTACTTATTACTGCAAAGGTGCACTTGTCCGGTACTTAAGTAGTCAAAACTCTCTAATAACTGGAATTTGTACATCTTCTGTTAGCATATTTTTTCTCTTAAAAAAACAGAGGGAGAAGAAGCCGATAATTTTCGTAACACATTTAAGCTCTCGCCCTTACTTCCCTTTACATAATTTTCTCCTTTTGTTTAAAAAAAAAGAAGAAAATTAAAGAAAAAGGGACCAACTAAAAAAAAAATATTTCGTCTTACAAAAACTCCCAGTTTACTTGTATTCGTACGTTTTCTCTGCCGTGTCTGATTCTGAAAAACTTAAAATTTAGTTTTGAGCTACCTTTAACTGAATTCCTTATTCTTTTCTTAAAAAAATCGACTCGTCGTTTGATTCCATATATATTTTTAAAGTTCATGAAATATAATATAGTTCGACTCTTTTGCTAGTTTTTTGTTTAAATACAGCTTGATTTTTTTGTATGTACGGTGTAAACTTTCACTTTAGTATTTTATTGTACCAAAAAAAAAAAAAATGTTTAGCCTGGCTTTTGCATTTCGAACCAACCATTTTCGTTTGCACTTATGAAATTGGTAAATATTTAAAATCTTTCATCTGTAACTGCCCAAAAAGTCTTGCCTTGCGCTGACAATGCATTGCTTTGAAATTACGCTAATTGTACATTCTGTGAAGAAATAAATTAAAATAAAATCTGTGGAACTTTCTGATACCGCATCCCCCCCCCCCTATTTTATGTCCTCTAGTTAGTAAAAAAATCGTTTCTCTTGTGTATAGCTGAGCGCATAATTCGTTTTTGTATTTTCATTTAAAAAGTTGCACTTTCACTACAAAACAGTCATTTTTACACACCTTATTAGTATACCAGTGAGCTTTGCAATTTATATTTGCTGAATGGTGTTTTTTTTTTTTTATTTTTTTCTTGTTATAATTTTCAGAAAAAAAATGATTTAAAATTTTGGCTGGTATGCTACTTTTACTTAAAACCATTACAAATCGACTGGGGGAGGGGGGCTTTCTTCACCCCGCCATAAATCCGCCCATGCGGGGTATGACACCTCTATGCACCCGTTGGCTACGCAACTGCATTATATTTTACCCCTTACCTCCCCTGGTCCATATGTCATTCTGTTTTTCATCAGCATATTATTATTAAAAAAAGCCTTGAGCTTGTCACCACATTGTCCCAATTTCACAATCTCCCCATCAAACCCTCAAAGAGTGACATTATTTGTGGCCGACCAGCATATATTTTCTCTCAGGGGTGCCCATAGGGGGGAGAAATTATGGCGCCAGTCGAGCCATCAAATTTTTTTTTTTTTTTTTTTTGGGGGGGGGGGACTTTTTTAAACTAATTTGTTTATTTTTTAAATTTAATTATTTACTGTTTTTTTTTAATTTAAATTATTTCTTTACTATTATTTTTGTATATGTATTGTTTTTTGTGTGTGCTTGGAAGGTCTGGAAGGGAAAAAAAAACGTTATATTCTGCGCATAATTAGTGCTTTTAAAAAATTAATATAGAGAAAAATAATAGTTTTAATTAAAAAAATAAATAATATTTTTAAAAATAAATAAAAGAAAAGAGAGGGGGAAAAATAAAAATCAAAAGCACAAGAGGGTTGTGAGAAATGGGGGGGGGGGGAATTGTTTTATTGAGCTTGGTGGGGGGGTGGAGGCACACCTGTTTCCTCTCATCAAGTATTCCTTGTTTCAAAAGATACCTCCAGCGCATTTTGTCAAGAAACATTTCGGAAAATTTGCCCTTATTTTGAATTCCAACTGCTAAAGTCCTCACTGATTTTCAAAAACCGAGAGGGAGGGGTGGGGGGGCGGCACAGTTATTGAAATAAAGTTTGTTTCAAATACATTTTGTATGAACACACAGCAGACCAAACGTCTCAAATTTCCTCAAACAGAGCACGAACATACTTTAAACTTCTTGTCATCAAGAAACTTTTCTTCAGCGTCCTACCAAATCTGAACTGAATTTGGCGCTTTTTACGAAACGGAAACAATAGATGAATCGCTGCTAAATTACCCGCGCGAAACTTGGCGACGAGAGCGCTCCACCTCAGAAGTTCTCTTCTCCCACGGCAACCCTACACCGAAAAAGGGGCTGAACCAGAGCACACCGGAGAAGCAAAGAAACGATGAAATGCGATGGACGTATGGAGCAGCCGTCGCTGCTACGCTAATACAGTGATACTTGCGTTTAAATACCTCTTCAGTACACTATACCGTCTTTGATTGTCGATTTCGTCAAAGACTGCACCAATCGGGAATCATCGAGTCCGAGGCGCTGAACACGTCTTTCTATCAACAGTGGGAAAATATTTTTTCCCGCTGAAATAAAAACTGCTCTACATGTCCAGGAGAAAGCAGTCGAACCCGAAACCTCTAAAACGTGAGTGTTCTATTGTTTTCTTTGTTTAAAATTTAATTTGAAAGGAGCTCATGAATTCAGCGTGTTGAAATTTTTACCAGCGGCTTTCACAGCGGGAGGTTACCGTGAGAGACAACGCCGCTTCACTGCGGTGAGTTTACGGCATGGTTTCGATAACAGTAACGGCGGGGATGATCTCTTTAAAAATATTCCAATGAACGTCTCTTTCTTTAGAGTTGAGCAAAAATTTATTTCAGAATGCTAAAATAAAAAAAAAAAAAAAACCCTGTCTGTATCAGATCCACTATTAGTAGACAAAGATGGCCATGTTGGGGAGAAAAACAAACATGTAAACATGTTTGCCGGTGTAAACATTTGGAAAGATCCTTTCATTTGCGCGAGTGTTTATCTTTTCAATCTTCTTCGATCGTCTTGGTTTCTTTGAACGAGGATTTCCTTTCGTGTATACTTACTGTTTATTTATAGCATTGAACTACTTATGGCACATTTTTATTGAGTAATAGTTTCGAAGTTTGGTAATATTTTAATTATTGGCATTTAGTTTTTAGCGCTCTGATTTTCTAAACTATTTTTTTTATTGTAAAACTTTACTCATTCAAGGATTTATTCCTACTTGTTCTTTTAACACATTAAGAAAAAAAATATTATTTTAAGGATTATAATTTATAAACTACACGAGTACAATATATATTGCACTTTGTTTTCTTTTTTTTTAACTTGAATATGTTTTGATTGAATGCAATTTAGACATGTAAATATTGCATTGTTAATTATATTTATGATTATAACAAATAACAGACAAGAGGTAAAACAATAAATTAATATTGTTCAAAATATTTTTTATTAGCATAATAATTTGAGCCTTTATGCCTTTTCTTTTTTGTTTAAACCAGCTCAAGGTATTGTCACATTTTGATATTATTGAAAATGTATGATTAGGACAGCGAACCTTTACCAAATCCAGCCAAGAAAATATTTAGTGAAAAATATATTAAAAACTGCAAAATATTAAAATATGCTTAAAAACGGTTTGAAATTCAGAGATAAAGTATCTAAATTCGTAGAGTTGTACAAATACAAACAATCAAATTGATTTCCAGTATTAAAACATAGAGGGAAAATTCGACTTACTTAACTCTTCAGATGCATTTGATTATGTGCATAGTTATGATGCTGGAAGGAAATATAATCGTAACACCTTCAATTTTGAATGAATTCAGTTTGAAACAAAATCTTAAAATTTGGACTAATAGGACATCCAGGTCGTTCAAATTAATGAAAGTACGGATTAAACAAAATAACCTATGAGTTTATCCAATGTACCCTATATTTAGCCCTATAAATTTAGCCAAATAAAATGCTTTACACAGTACACTAATAAATCAATGTTGTTTTGCAGCTTAATACGGTTGATTTTATAGTAATAAACTGTAAAATTGCTAATTTTACAGTTTTATTACCCTGCATTTTACAGTTTTAAACTGGAACCTCCGCTGCCAGTATTATAATGTTATTTTTGTAGTATAATATTGCTAATATTACTGCAATAAACTGTAAAATTTCTAACTTTACAGTAATAAACTGTAAAAAAATTGTTAAATTGGAACCTCGGCTGCCAGTATTATACTGTAAAAACAACAGTTCCTTTTCGCAGTGTAGAAATTGTTTTTTTAAATTCAAGAGAAGAAAAATATAAACTGCTTTAGAAAATATTATGTATAGTGTGTACAGACATTATTTTACCTGCAATATAAATTTTAGATGCAAAACTACTTTGAACATGATGATCCATGCTCATTTTTACTATAACCACGCTTGACGCTCTTGCTGATTGGGAGAAACTAACTGAACTTTTGTTGCCTTTCTTACTAGTGGTCGTTTCTTGAACAACTGAGGAACATGGCTCAAGCATTCCTCATTATAGCTAACTCACCTTTTATTTGTGCAGTAGGCACATCTAAATTGCAGTTTGGATTAATAGGGTCCGAATTAAATACGTGTTAAAGAACTGTACATTAAATTTTGAAAATACTTTCGCATTATAGGTGAAAATCATTAAAAAAAAAATTGATATTTATTTTAAGGTGGTTGTATTGCTTGAGTTGAATATTCATTTAATTTATAATTTTGCCTTATATGTACAGATATAAGTATCTGGTAAGGGTTTTTGTACCGCGATTGACGGCAAGAGCTAAAGCTTATAGACCAGAAGTAAAATGACGTAACTAAGAAGTTCTTAATTTGATCAAGATATCAATTGGTGTAAATTTTCTACATGATCTAACAGTTTATTGCCTAAAAAATGCATAACTTACGTTAAAGACAGTTGCGAATTTACAGGGTTAGGGAGTCGTGTATTACTTGCTTTGAAGATTCATTTTATTTATAATTTTATTTATGTGGACTTTGCATTATATTTACATAGAATTATCAATTACCTCTTGCATTGAATTATCAGGTTACCGTAGAAACAGACCAGAAGTAAAATGTCGTAACTAAGAAGTTGTTGAGCTGATGAAAATCTCAATTCATGCAAATAATCAACATGATCTGGCATTTTAGTACCTTGAAAGTACAAAAACTGTGAAAGCCAGAGGAGCATTTGCAGAATGGGGTGGGGGGGAGGGGGAAAGGATAGAGATGAATAGAACTACTTAAACTATTTTTACGAGCCATTTTAAACCCTTTTGGGGCCTATATTAGGGGTTTGAGCAATTAATACGTTGGTTATTCATAACTAAAATCAGGGCTGTAATCAGATTATTCTTTCGGGGAGGGTTTCATCAAATATGTTTCTGAAAATTTGATTTTATATTCTATTGATTTTGGTTACTATAGATTAGTTTGAAGGGAATTGGTATGAAAAAAATCTTAAAAAATGACGTACGATTTCATTGAAGGAAATAACTGTGATGTGTACACTGCATAACTTCGCCCTGTTAAATATTCGATGTCTTTTAATCTATCAAAAGGATAGATGCATTTACTCAGATACGCGAATTCAAAATAATACTTCTGACATTTCTATTCCGTGACTTGCAAGATGAGTGAAAAATAGAGTTTAGCACTTTAAAATTCTAATTTTTTTCTTTTTTGGTTTTGTTTTGTTTTGTTTTTGTGAGTAGTATTCAAAATTCGAACGGAAATGGTGAAGAGTGGTGTATGTAACATCACCATTTCATTTCTTAAGCAAAATTTCGGTAATGTATGTACAATATATACGTCTTTATGCGCATACACATATTACTTATATTACTTTTACAGCCTAACTGTATTTACTTAAATTATCATCATCAACAACCGCATTATCATGCCAGCTATATGTAGGTTCCCCTAGCCTTTTTCTGATACCTTTCCCATTCCAGCCTCCTTTCAAAAATTGAACCTCCAAACCCCAGCGTTTTGAATTTCAGAATCCTCATTAGGGCCGTCCTTTCAGCTTTTTTTAAAATCTCTTTTAAGGTCATTATTTACATAACAAAATAACACAAAAATACAATTCCCTACTTTAATGTGAAAAATTTTGTGAATACAATGAATAAAATGTAGGGATTACATACCCTCCCACTCCACTAAAGTTACGTACTCGCACTTACGTGACAAAAAATAAAAAATATAATTAAATAAATAAAACTGCTTCACCCGTTAAGGGTTAATGTAAAGTTTGTAAAGTTGAAAACTGATTATTTTTCAATTAACATTAATTCAAAAAAAAAGAAAACTACTGGAGTGCAGAAAACCATAAGTTAAAAACTGTTTTTTTTTTTTTTTTCTCTCTCTTCCTTTTCTTTTCTTTTTTTTTTAAACTATAAACAACATGGTTGAAAAAATGCTTTGGATATAGAAGGAAATTATGTAAAAGTAAAATAGTAACTTTTATCAAATGATTTTTAGCCTATTAAGTCGACACTCGTGTTAGGTAAAGTACATAATGGAAATTATATGAATTTCGGTTTATTTCGCTTGAAATCAAATATTTTAGAACCTAGCATTTTGTCCCATGTTGGATAGAAGTGCAATCGTGATGTGATTACTTTATGGATTATAAGAGCTAAATTTTTAAAAAAACTATTGGGTCATTCCATGTCAAGTGTCCCAAATTTCGAGAAAATCCCCACTCAACAACCTCCGATTTTGATGAAATTTTTTTTGGAAGTACATTGAAGACTTGCATGAAGCCATATCAAATTATAGCTCCATAAGTCTTATGGTTAAGCCAATAAAAATTACCTTGTAAAAGCCTCTTTTTCGTGTCTTGAAAAAAATGACCAAATCGTCAAGTTTGTGCTTTTATTGCTCGCGACCTAAGCCGATTATCAGGTTCAAATTTGGTGATTCTAATCACTGTTTAGGGTGGAATAGCCTACTTCTGAAACAAAAGCTCAATGCACTGTAGATTTTTTGCAATTTGCTGCCAAAGTTGGTAAAAAATCGTATTTTGGCGAATTTTGACCATAGGTTATCAGCTTGTATCTGCCGAGAGAATGACTTTCTGAAGCTAATTCTTTCCTCGTTTGTAGCCTGATAGTTCGTCCGAAAGGTGTGCAAGTGGCATCTTGATAGCTCAAATAATTGCTGAATTATGCGAGTTGAAATTCCAGTCAAAAAAAGTTTTCTCAATTTTGTCTCAATTTCAAAGAGCAATATCTCAAAAGGGTCATCTTGAATTTCAATTTTCTTTACATCATTGGAAAGAGCACACTTTTCTTAACTAAAAAACGTTGTTCTTATTTTTGAGACAAACCAGTTTCAAGGGGATATTGCAGATCAAAAATGTGTACGTTATTCCACGTGAAATCAAAGAAAAAGAGACATAGACCTTAAAAGTTCATGTCAATTTGTTCTATTAAAATTTACAGGAGCTATTGTACTTATGTTCTGATGAAAAAACCCTTTTTTAGATATTTTTGAACTTTAGTTTTTGTGTGCGCATCCGTAAAAACTCAAGAAATGGCAAAAAATAAAGTTTCGTTTTTAAAAAAAAAGAATTATCTTTTTATCGCTGCTATAAGAGCTTGAGTCTTTTAGTATGTGTTATTTTAAAGCTCTTGAAATAGAATTTCGGATGATATGTCACTTGGCAAGGTTGTAGGTCATTAATATTTCAAGGTCATAAAAAGCATTTTCCCATTTTTCATCATTTTTCTTTATGGGCAAATTGCAATCATAGGCTGAATATCCAGACACATCCTCGGCAATATAAATAATGGATTTTCAATGATTACTACTCATATTTTCAATTGTTATTGTTATCATTTACATGACGGAAATAATTGCAATATTCAACTCTATCAAAAACTTTCGTTATTGCTTTTTTAAAATAATGGATTTGCAGTCCCATTATACATATTTTTTATCACATACACACCATATTAATTGTTTTATTTATTTGTTTATCTCATTTATTAATTATTTTTATTTTTAATTTTTTGAGAATGGATACAATGCTTTTTATAACCTTAAAATAGTAATGACACCTTGCAAAGTGACGTATCATCCGAAATTATGTTCCAAGAGTTTTAAGATAACTCTTAGAAAAGACTCTAACTCTTATAGCAGCGATAAAAAGATAATTCTTTTTGTTAAAAACGAAGCTTTATTTTTTGCAATTATTTGAGTTTTTACGGATGCGCACACAAAAACTAAATCTCAAAAATTTCTAAAAAATGGTTTTTTATCAGAACATAAGTACAATAGCTCCTGTAACTTTTAATAGAACAAATTGACATGAACTTTTGAGGTCTATGTCTCTTTTTCTTTGATTTCACGTAGAATAACGTACACATTTTTGATCTGCAATATCCCCTAGAAACTAGTTTGTCTCAAAAATAAGAATAACGTTTTTTAGTTAGGACAAGTGTGCTCTTTCCAAAGATGTAAAGAAAATTGAAATTCAAGATGACCCTTTTGAGATATTGCTCTTTGAAATTGAGACAAAATTGAGAAAA
>JAXGGA010004158.1:27500-91963 GCA_038373865.1 Uloborus plumipes | reverse complement strand
ATGTTGGAACTACTTAATTTCTGGCAGAACTGAAAAGTTTTTGAAAGTGAAAGGAAAAATAACTTGGTTGCAATATAAATATAATGTTTTCTAATGTAATAAGCTCAATAAGTATCATATAGTTCTTCTTCGTCGTCAATAATAACATAAATGTTTTTGGAGCAACGTCATTGGAACTGGCAGACATTTTGAATACCGCCTGATCTTAATTTAAACCTTCCGCGTATTTACGCATCCGTCAGGTCTTCTCTGATCTTGCCAAAATAGGGGTGATAGGTAAGATAACGATAAGGGGAAGAATAATAAGAAGCATTTTGAGCCGTATCGAACGACGTAGAACGATGCTAATTTCAAATACATAGTAGAGTTCAGCATGTCAAAAGGATAGCAAATGCAAGTTTTAAGTTGAAAACTTCGGAAAGGTCTCACTCACAACCTATCACCCCTTTTTTAAGTGGAATGGTTCCCGAGTGCTAGGCGCGGTTTTTAAGGACGGACAGTATAAGTCTTCTTCACCTGGCATAGTAAAGCTGCTCGAAAAATCCCATTCGTAAAGAAAGATCTAAAAAGGCATATTTTAAAAATTTTATCTTGTCAAAAAAATTGAATTAAAAAAAAAACTATATTACAGTAAAAATATTGTTCACTTATATTAAGAAAAAGTTAATATGGTAGTATCAAAAGCTTCTTCACGTTACGATTTCGTACTTCTGTGATTGAAGAATTCTTTCTGGATAAACTTTAGTTGTTTAAAACCTAAAATTGGAAATAAAATAACATAAATAAATAAATAAAATAAATAAATAAATGAAATAAATAAATAACATAAAATAAATAAATAACATAAAATAAATAAATAACATAAAATAAATAAATAACATAAAATAAATAAAAAACAATTCCATTTTTAAACATATGTTATGGTTCATTATTAACTCTATTAATCGTGCAAATGAAAATTTGTCACATGGAGATAAAAAATAAAAATCGTTGCCTTTTCAGGTCTATTTTCGTTTTCGTTTATGAACTAACTTGATAAACACAATAATACCTTCATTTTCAATTTCCTTTGTGCTTTCATAATCCCCCCCCCTCTCCTCCCCAAAAAACCCTTATTTCGGTAAAGTTTTAGTAAGCATTATTATGTATATGAAGCTTGAAGATTTTTAATTCTCCTGATAAACTCTTTTGCCTCTATTCTTCAGGAGCCTCCAGAAAATCGGTGAAATTCATGTTTAAATCCGTTTATGTATCGACAATGTTCCAGGAATAATTAAAAGCGATAGCTTTGTGCGTAAATTAGAAGATTAAAAGATTTTTGTACTTTTTATAACGTTTAATCTTTTAATCTTATTTGTGCTTTTACGCGTTGTATCTCATTTTACCTAATATTTCAGGCTGTTTCTACACTGTTAAAAATTTTTCTGAAATTTTACGGTAAAAGTTACTGGCATCCATGTTGCCAGTAACTTTTACCGTAAAATATTTTTTTACTATACATTTTTACGGAAGAGAAAACGAGAATTAAAACGCGCGAGATCCGAACGATAAGGTTCGAAGCCAGGACCCAATTTTTATACACTGCTTTACTATCAACACGGTACCAGATGAGACACATCAAGAGAGCGGAAATAGAGTGTCATGTGCATCTCACAGTAAGTCACGTGGTGATCAATTGGCGCTGCAATCGCATTTTTTCTATCGGTACAATTTACTGTAAAAATTTTCTGTGCTGTAAACGCTACATTTTACAGTTCCATTTACAATAAAAGCTTCCTGAATTTTTAACAATGTATGGATTCCAACAAGTTTTATGGAGGGGGAATAGCCTTATGTTGTGACGCTTTGAAGACGGAAAGCGGTTCATGAAATTGTGGCAAGAGGGGTAACAAACAGAGTGACATCACACGGCTGAAAAATGTTCTTTCTACGAATATGATTGTGTAATGTGAATTGACATGTGACAAATGAAGGCGAGGGGGTAAGTAGAAGTGTGACAATAGGGGGAGAGAGAGAGGTGAGGAGTAGTCTATAATCAAATATATTGAAGAGAATATGACACCATGGGGAGCCTTAAAGGGCTCACAGGCAAAAATTCGACATTTGGAAAAGAGAGATTTCTTCTACAATAGTAGAGAAAACATTCTAGTGTTCTCAATTCTATAGTAAATAATGATTGACTAGCATAGTTTAAGCAGAAGTAAAATTTATTCTGTAATTAAGTTCATGTATTCTAAGAATTCTAAAGAATAGAGTTGAAGAAAAATTCTTCATCTTTCCTTATTCCATTTATTTGCTATAAAATAATTAGAAAAGAATGTTAAATTTAATTATAACTCACATAGTTCGTTTTTTTTCCTTCTTGACAAAAAGTGTACACAAAGGTAAAAGCTTTTTTGAAATCACGTTTTTTCCCCATCGTTTTTGTTGGATACATTTTTAAGCAAAGATTTTTTTAATAGAAAAAACTATTGCAGGAAAAAATTAAGTAGGGGAGACTGGGGACGGTTGTGACGCGGGGCGGTTGTGACAGTCGTCATATTAGCTAAACCATAATTAATACCTGGTTGAAGCAAAGAGAGAGAGTATCAGCATGTTTGTCTGAATGTGTGTCAAAGCATTGCGGTAGTTATCGAGCGACATTAACGCTAGCAGAGGGGTTGGTTACTTTTTAACAGTCAAAAGTAAGTTTTTTTGTTCGATGTCTTTTAGTAATTCCTGTTGAATAGGTACAGATAGAGAAACGAAAGTTTTTTCGACGTTAGTAGTGAACCTTAATAGTGAAACAGCAGTGATTACTTTTTATGTAGGCTATTTCGTATTGCCATGGCGATTGCTGTTTTCAAAAGTAGTGGGTTGGGGTCGGTTGTGACAAATTGCGTGGGGACGGTTGTGACACGAGTAAAACATGTTTTTATCATATTTGATGCCCATAATACGCTTGGAGAAGACAGAAATAGGGCAGTGTGACCTAATTAAATGTAAAGAAGCTTATGAAGAAGTGAAACTTTTTTTTTCTGTCGGACAGCTTTGGAAATGCAACGTTAATCGTAAGTCTTTGCTATGAAACATTCATTCGTAAACGTGATGGAGCCGGCCGGCGCTGTCACAATGAAAACAACGTGTGCATATGTTATATTGCTCATAATAAAGTGCTTTAGAGCTTACATATACGCTGAAAGCAGATATGAGAGTAAAATGGCTACTGAGAAATGGTTCCGTTCATTTACGAATAGAAATGTTTCACGTCTGTTCGTGTAGCTCATGCAACTAGCCTTTCAAGAGTCACAAGCTTCAATAAAACAAATAAATGTAGAATCTTTCTTTGATACTTTAGAATTGTTATGAACAGACACGGTTATGACCCACAGGATGTGCATTATGTTGCCAAAACAGACGTTATGAAATTCCAAAAACCTGATATTTTTGTAAGACTTCGTATAAGGCTACTTCAACTAAACGAGACACATTGTCAAATGTTAAACTTTCCCAGATGAAGGTTATGTTGAATTACGTTTAATATTACTTGAAATTAAAAGTGATCTAGACTGTTTTGCTATATTTTTGAACTTGTCACAACCTACCCCAAGCACTGTCACAACCGCCCCTGGGGTGGGGTCGTTTGTGACATTTTTTCCTTTTTTGTTTAATTTGGTCCTGTGAGTTAAATATTGTACTTAGGGAGAAAATTTTAGTGTTTATAAGCAGGCAAATAAACACTTTAATATAAAAATAACTTTAAACCAGCTCACAGGCATTGCTAAGGGATCTATGGGGGAGCAAATAAAAATTGTCACAACCGTACCCAGTCTCCCCTAAATTAAAGACGTAGACGAAGAAAAATTTTCATTCATGGTGTTCGTTCTTTTAACTCTTATGACTCTTAAATTCATTTGATAATGTTTTAAACCGAGTTTTACGTGTTTTAATTTTCTAAGGAGATTAATTATTTGAAAGTCAATTAGACGACGTTTATGAGATAAGTATAAAAAAATAAAAGTACAATTATAAGTACTCGCCAAAACAAACAATTCTTTGTAAAAATCGGTACATTTTTGCTAAAATACTAATTAAACAATCTTATATTTTTTGAACTCTCATCGCTTTTTTTCCTTAAGAATACTTTACCTTTAATTTATATAGAACATACCATTTTTTAAACGAAAATTTTTTTCATTAACTGGCGTAGTATAGTGTAGGTAGGCGTTTTGTTATTTATATCGTAGTTCACTATTATTATATTAAAATTGCTTTTGTTGAGAAGAAAAAGTTGATCTGCAATAAAAGGAGGAATTTGATGAAAAAAATTAACAAATCGACTTTTTTTTAAATTAAGAAAGGAAAATTATGCCTTTAATTATTATTTGACTTGTTTTATATTCCAAGCTTTTTTTAATATTTTGCTGATTTTAATGAGTACGTTTTCTTTTTTTTTCATATCAAGAATTATTTTGATGGAATTTTTGTATTTCTTTTTTTTTTTGTTTTTGTTTGTTTAATAGTTTTATAGCTTTAGGTAATGCTTAGTTTTTGCGTGTTGACAACTCACATACTGGTACAACATCGTAGCTTTCCTATGCGGATGATAAATAAAAAACTTAGACCGGCTTGAGGGTTATTAATTAAAAAATAATTTTTCAAACAATTTTAAAAGTCCATTAAAATACAAAACAATTTATGGCCAATTAACTTTCTTTTCATGGAACCTAAAACAAACATGGCGGCGAATTGCAGCGTTGCCATTACATTGTAGAATGTTCTTTACTGCAAAAGCCTTAATTTTAAAATTCGATGCTTCCATTATATCGCCATTGTACTGCCAGCTTTATTTAATGCAAGTTTTAAAAAAATACCATTGGCACTACAAAGCTTCTTTCGCAAACTGTTATGGATTGATGAAGGACTAAATAATTGGACTCATCAGTTTGAAATAGTCAGTAACCGAGCAGGAGACAGATCAGGCCCGTCATTTAGGGGGGGGGGGGTCAATTGCTCCCCCCTGGCTTTGAGACATCAATGTGTGTACATATAAGTGGGCGTGGTTTTTGATGTTTTCCGATGAAATTACATTATGTTTGTACCCTTTGCCCTCCCCCCCCTGGAAAAACTTGAAATGACGTCCTTGAGACAGATGTTCACTTATTGAAGTTGAGTTGCCTTGAAACTGGTAGATAAAAGAAATTTACCAAACCAATTGACCATTCCAGACTGGAATCGTGATGAGTATTAGTAGTGCCATACAAATAGACAGATTGATAAATACACAGAAATTTAGACGAATACGACGGGAGAATAGGTATTTTACAAAAAATTCTCAAGAGTCAATAAATATAGAAATAGGAATCATTTCGATAATATAGATCGATACGTACAGATGTAAACATGGAAATATAGATATATAGGGATATATATAAATATATAGAAAATATAGAGATAGATACACATAGAAATGCATTGATAGATACAGATTTCTTAAAAAAGAGATTTCTAGTAGAGTAATAAATCTATTAAATTTTTACAAGATTCTAAGATTTAATCTTGGTTGAAACTCTGCAACTCACTTTAAAGTCTAGATTTATCTGCATCAGTTGAATAAATTATAATTTCTACTATTTCTTTGGGGTTTGAATTTAAGAAATAAATTTTGCGCAGAGTAACAATGCACCCCTTCAGTATTTTAGAGTTCTGATTCCCTGAGTTACTGTTCCTTCACAAAGGTTAAAAAGTTTATACATAAGTTTAAATTTTAAAGTTTAAAAAGCTCTCCAAGCGAAGCTTTTTCTTTAAAGGCGAAATAAATTCTGGAAAAGTAAAGAAAGCTTACGAAATATTGGAGAGTATTTTAAATATTTGCAAAATACTATTCCCACTGGAAGACATTTAAAAAATATATTAAGTAATGCGTAAATTTTCGAAGCGTGTTATTTTCATTTTATTTAAAATTGCAATAAATTTATTTAATTTATTCTTTTAAACTTCAATTAGGATTAATGTTACTGATCTTTCCTGCTCTTTGTCAGACTTAATACACAGACTGAACAAATTAATTTTATTAAGTGAGTTACTTTATAGAATGATCAAATTGGATTCCTTTTTTGCACTACAAGCGGGAATAAACAAAAAATAAAAATATTAAGTACCGTTTTTTAAAAACAGTTTTGCAAGAAGAAAATAAAATTCCAATTCATTAACTTGCGATAAATTAGATTTAATTATGGGAACATCGTCAATTAAACTTTTTTTTCCTCCTGATTCTGCTGAAAAATTTACTCGAAATGCGAACGAAGTCTATCAGCGTGGGGGTACTTCAAATGTTTTTTCACCTCGTGTGAACTTTTTTTGAAAATACCTTGCCATGTAAAAAACTTGAAGCTAGTAAAAAAAATGGAAGTAACTTAAAGAACTATGGGAGGTTTTTTTCGGAAGTGCTCTTTTGAAAGAATGTTTATTAAGTAAAATGTAACTTTGAGGAATTGGTTCCTCAGAGCGAGGATAAAAATTCTTAGCCTCACTTTATTTAGAAATAAGGAATATATTAGTTAAATATGATTACGGGGATGCGGTTAAAATCTCTTAATACGACCACGGTTAATACGAAAACCCAGCTAAAATGAACATATTCTTAATTTGGTTCGTTATTTAATGACACTCCAAATTTCAGACTCTTCATGACTTCTTCACTAAAATCTGATTTTGACTTCTTCACTAAAAATTTTCACCATTAAATATTGAATTTTTTTATAAAAATATATTAAAAATTTAGTACGGTTGAAGAAATGCTAGCCAACTATGGGTCAACAGCATGTGTTATATGGGTCATTTTCAAAATTGGGTGTCATTTGAAAATTTGAAGTGAGTAAAAAAAAAAATCTATGGTTCAAGTATAATTCTGGAAAATAATTAATCAAACATACTTATATTACACTATTTTAATAATTTTCGTACAGTTTCTCTTTTAAATTTTTCCTGTCTGATTTGTCATGTCTGTTACTAAATATGGTAACAGACATGACATTTTAAGAAAAAAAAATTGTGGGACAAAAAATTCTACAAAATTATTAAAAATTCTACTTGATTTAGAGTACAATCCCACTAAACTAAATTATCTAGCTGAAATAATGAATTAAAAAAAATATTTTTTGCAAGTAATTAAGGTAACAGACATGACATAATAAAAATATACAAACAAATAAAAGACTTCTGCTTCCTTTAAAGAAAACTAAACATTCAAAATGACTGTTGCTATTTCTTGTTTCCATGTGCTTCAGTACTACAGAAGTGTTGTCATTCCAGAATTCAATGCACAAGGTTTAAAAATTGTAAAAATGTGTATGGTAACAGACATGACATTAATTTCTGGACAACTCTTTGATATTAGTTAAAAAATTAAAATTTTCACTTTTATTCAAATTAACTTTATTAAAATGTAATTTAAAGTATGAAGCATGATTGCAAAATATGGCAGAGTGGAAAATTTGACTACTAAATTCAAATTCTTGTTGTTCAACTTCAGTCTTTATTTTTTGGACAGCTGTATTTTTCGTTCCTCTTCAACTCATTTCTAAAAAACCCATTTTCTTAACAAAAAATATTATTAAAAATTATAATGCCTGTATTGGAAATTGTCTGCTAACAAACATACCAAAAAGTAAATTTATTTAAAGTTACTCAAAAATTTAAAAAAAAATATTTTTTTGACGGACAGCAAATGACACCGAAAAATGAAAATGACCCATATGTGAATATTTTTGTATAGAGACTAGAATTCATACACTTGTTAATTGAGAACGTTTCAGAATTTTTCGAGACAAACAATTTATTTTCTTTTGGGAGCTATCATTTGCCCCTGTCTTTTCAAAAAACGTCAAATTTTAAGACTTCCTTTAAATTTTTATGTATATACAAATAATTGAATCGTTTATTTCGAAAAGGTAACATCTCTATTTTGATCTCCTCTGTCTCTTTAGAAAATTAAACAGCGCACGGTTATATTTTTGAATGTCATAATCAATGATTATTTGGTAAATTATTGCAGTAATTGTGTACTTAACTAAAGGCATTTTTTCATTGATTATGACATTGAAAAATATAACCGTGCGCTGTTTAATTTTCTAAAGAAACAGAGGAGATCAAAATAGAGATGTTACCTTTTCGAAATAAACGATTCAATTAGAATAATAAAAAATTCCATGAAACCCAAATATATGCAAAACCAGTCACTGTGATAAAATATGACATGATCAGTATAAAAAGTATAAAAACTACTTCGCAAAAATGCAGCAAAATTACCAAATAAGTTATTTAGATCTTTAAATCCTGCATATGTTACATAGAAACCACATGTTGTTTCTTGGCAGTGATATTTTTAACCTTTCTACGAGTATATTTCCCTCATTGTAAATTGGAAACAAACCTCATGAATTCTACCAAGCGTATATCAATCCTTCGTATTTAAAATGAAAGTTTAGCATTGCGAAAAATGAGGAGGAAAAAAAGGGGGGGGGGGAGTGATGAGAATATTTGAATTACTGTTGAAATGTTTTTTTAACATAAAAAGGCAATATATTTAGTGTTAAAAATAAAAATAGTGCGCATATCCCTTTACTTGTCATCTTTTATTTCGTTCTCAGAATGTAAGTACTTTTTAAAAAGAAATCAATTCTTTATGGTCTTCATTGTTTTCTATTTCACTCCACCAAAATGAATTTTCTTTCCTTTTTTTACGTTTTGAGAATAAATAGATGAATAAAATACTTTAAAGCATCTCAGATTCTGGGAC
This sequence comes from Uloborus plumipes, assembly GCA_038373865.1. Taxonomy (NCBI): domain Eukaryota; kingdom Metazoa; phylum Arthropoda; class Arachnida; order Araneae; family Uloboridae; genus Uloborus; species Uloborus plumipes. The sequence continues at coordinate 83,184 of JAXGGA010004158.1, read as the reverse complement.
AATAATGCAAGATTAATTTAAAATATTTAATTGTTGAATTGCTAAGTTAAATAAATTCTTTCACTGAGCTGTACTGGAAGTTGATAATACTGCAACTCATTTGTGCTTACTGTGAAACACGATTTACAGATTTCGTTTCGGGGTATAAGTACACAGCACGGAAATGGCAAAATTTTTACTATTTAAGGATATATTTATCTTGGATAGTTTTTTCCTTACCGGAAGTTAAGACTGAAACAAAATTAAGAATCAGGTCAAATTATGTATTATTAAAGCTATTATCAGACATAAATTTTATTTATAAGTATATTGTGGAAAATAAATAACGTTTTATTTCGGCAATTCTGTGTCACGCTGATCTTCGTCTCTTTCAAGAGGTCATTGTTGCAGATAAATGTTGTTTGCTGAATTCTGCCGCCATTTGTTATTTTTCGATCACACATCGGAAGGCATAAAAATCATATGAGGCAACAAGGGGATTTAAGTGAGAAAATGAACGTTTTGATTAAAGAGCGTGCAAACCTTTAACCATATAAGTTTTCCATTGAGCAGTTTTTCTAAATCATGCTATATAGCAGCAGCTTCCAGTCATCTTATTACCATCTCTTTCTATAAAGCAGATGAGTGCTTCTCCTCCGGTTTGTTATTTCGAACTGTGCGTTTTTGGCACTTAACTCTTTTGGTGGTAGATGTTACATAAAAGTCAAAGATTTCTTCGAATTTCCTGTAGCCCGCAAATGTTCAATAATTCTATTTTTTTTTAATTTTTTTATTAACATTGATTTAGAAAGCTGTTAGCATAAAAATAAAACTAACTTGAAATTGGATCTTAGTATGTGCATTTCATGAGCTAATTTGAGAGTTGACTTAGACAGGCAAATTTCAACAATGAACAAAAATCTAGAGTTTATTTTAATACAAACTCGTAAGTACATGTTTGTGCATCCATAAAAACAGAAAATACTAAAAGAACTGGTAGAAAATCCATTGTCCCCAGTGGACATCAAAACCAGCTGAATTCCATTTAAACTTTGTCTTCTTGATGGTAGTCATGATGATTTAAAAACGCCGCTACGAAGACTTACAAATACACACGGGCAGGCATCATCAGACGAACCGCAAAGCAGAGCTCAGCAAAAACCTCAGACAGCAAGCCTTCCCTGCGCATCAGTCCACACAAGTTTATATGTAGCTCCAGCTACAAATTTGCATAAACTGTTGCTTGCAGAATTTGCAAAAACTGGACTTGAAAATAATTGCATTAGTGAATCAAAATAAAAGATATGCGGTTAGAATAATATTTGTTAAAATTTATTTTGTTCCTAAATTAACCACAACCAGGCCATCGGGAACAAACCCAAAATTAATTGTTTTTTTCGAGTTCTGGAGGGAGAAGAAGATAATGTTCGCTAACAAAGGCTCTAAATGTTATCACAAACTCTTAAAATTTTCGTTCAGAATCATTAAATTATTACATTATATATGCTTTAAGCGTCGCTGGAAAGGTCACAGAGTTCATAACTATGAACAATAACTTCTCACTGTCATAGACAAATATCTCAAAACCGACACCGTAGACAGTGAAGAAAGGATATGTCAGACAGTCAGTACATATGTAAGTATATTCTTTCTTCATTCATAGAGTTCATTGTGCTTCAAATACTTGTAACCCACCAATGGGCGATATTTCTCTGCTTTAATCAACATGGATTAAGTGTTTGTTGTCGTGTGCATAGTTTTAACAAATACTACACAAAGAGTGGTTGCCTTCGCCTCGAGAGAGGTTGGACTTTTTTATTTACATACAAAGATAGCACAAGAAAGATTTACAACACAAAGAGAATAAGTAATATTCAGGGCATCAGCGGGAATCGACCCCGCGACCTCTTGCTATCAAGGCGGAACTTCGGTAAAATCCTACTTTAGGGTTCGGGTTTGGCGATTTTTTTCAGACTGTAGCTTAAGATTGCAATCATTTAGCTTAAAATCGCCAAACAATCCAATCATCCAATGATAATTCTGTGGTTGCCAGATTGAATAATTTATCGCCGGACCTTAAACTCGGATTCATCCGGAACTTCTACCTCTGAGTCATCGAGGCCCCAACATAGATTAACTTTTGAAATTTATCACAGATGCTTAAGTTTTTCAGTAAGAAACATCAAGTTACCAGATCAAATACACTTCAAACACAACTATAACTGACACAGAATTCGTACAAAGAATGTACCATCCATAGACCACAACTCTTGCACTGACAAGATATCTCAGGGTCGACACCACGAGCAGAGCGCCCAAGAGATATGTGGACGTAAATATCTTCTTCTTCCTTTCATGGCGTCCATCGTCGTCACATCCATCATTTTGAACTTCTTTACGAGTGTTTTGCGTGTCAAAACGAACCTATTATTATCTAGCTCTGTTATTGATTCTGAGGAATGCTTTTTTTTCATATGTGATTCATCTTTCATTATTCGTTGCTTTATTCAGATGCCAAGTTTTATTTTCGTGAGGCATAATCAGGGTCAGCCGAAATATTTTTATTACAATGAGAAAGGGAATTCAAAATGAGGATTGAAATACCCTCATAAAAATTCAAAAGAGAACTTTTATATTTAATGAATCATGGAACAAACGCAATAAAATATTTATGTAAAAATATGCAATATTTTGATATATTTTTATGGTATATCAAAAATAGTTTTAGAAATTTATAGATAACTCTGTTATCAGTTTCGAGGTACATCTAAAAATGTACGAATTGCTATTCATAGATTTTATTAACTGTTGGGGGAGAAGAGGGCACATGTGAACAAACGATATTTTACCCAATTAAAATGAAGCGAAGAATCTGAAAAAAAAAAAATGATGTAGATGGTAACACAAGTACTACATCCTGCCTGAAATTTGAAAGATCTAAACCATTTTGTTTTTTAGTCATCATATATTTTATGTTTTGGAAGGTGTCAATATACTTTCGCATACTTGTTCACATGTGCCCCTCTTTCCCCTACATTATTTTTACTAACCACTAATATTTTGGCACCACTACTGGCTTTTTTCGTAGGAAACTTTTTAAAATTTTAATTTCATTATTTTAGAGTATACATATTATATTTTAAAACAAGATGGTTGAACAAAGTCAAACTCAAACAAAATATTAACTGCTGTTACATTTTCTAGAAATATTATATCTGAACTTATAGAATATTTACTTAAGAGCCGAGCGTAAGACGTTTCTATCCTCTTTTGGTAATTAGTGAGATGTGGAAAAATGTTTTTTTTTCCCAGTAATGAGTTTTTTCTTATTCTTATAGCTTGAAAAAGTAAATTTGGATCAAAAGTTCATATTTAGATTCCTTATTAGCACTCGGTGATTTTTTTAAATTATTTTTTTTGTTGATTATTTACTTTTATAGTATTCATATTTTTTTTCTTTAGTACAGTAATTCAGGGCAACTTTGAGCCCTAATTTCTCCACTTTAAATTGCCACATTCATATTCCAGTAGTATATTGTATGCTTTTGTTATAAAACGAAAGTAACGCCTCTTAAATAATGAATAGTTACTAGGGGTGCGACATCGAAGGCAAAACATCGATGTTTCAAGACATCGATGTTTCGAAATTACGACATCGATGGTATTGATACATCGACCAAAAAACATCGATGTTTTCAAACATCGATGTTTCAAAATATCGATCTTTTTTTTTATAAAAAATACTTACACATTTAAATGTACAGTTATACAGTAGCTCCCCAATACATTGCGCCTCTTTATATCACTCAATTAGATTTATTTTTTGTCTCTGAAAAACATCAACCGTATGATATTGATGTCAATTATAGAAAACTATTTTAGTGAGATAGAGAAACTGCAACTGTTGATCAACTGTATAACTTTTGTTTATCACATATTTTTATGAAACTTTTTTTGTTCAAATGTAAAACACCCTTATCGAAAAAAATTTCTAAAGCAAAACAAAAACAACGATGTTTAAAAATCGTTAACCATAAATCATCGGTAGTAATTAAAAAAAAACTATTTCAATACGATAGATATTGCAACTGTTAAAGATGAATTTTTTTTATTGCATATTTTTATTGCTTTTTGCTGAAGTGTAAAACAGACATCGAAAGAAAAAAAACACATTGGACGCGAAATAGTGATTATAAAAAGACATCAGCCTTAAAAAATCAATGGTAACAATTAAAAACGTCTTCTAACGACTAACGAGATTGATAGTGTAACGGCTGAGTAATAGGGTGGGGCGAAAAATAAAAAGGTTTTCAGATCAACTTCTAATAGTTGCCAAAAGTTGTCTTTGGTGATAGTTAGCTTTTGTGCAAAATTTGAGAAAAATCAGTTAATATCTTCAGGGGGTGCTGCGATCGCAAAGTTTTATCATAGCTTTTATCGGGATTTTATGGTTAAAATATGAAAAATAATGCCGTTAGCTAATCTCATTGCATTTTTTTTTACTCATAAGATATATTCATGCATTCAAAGCATATGAAATAACTCACAACAAAGTATTTTATATGATATATTTATATTTCAAGCATTTAAAAAGAAACAAAAACGGTAAAAAAAAGTGATTTTTTTGAAATATAAATATATCATATAAAATAATGTTTGTGAGTCATTTCATATGCTTTTAATGCATGAAAACATCTTTTGAGTAAAAAAAAACGCAAAGAGACTAGCTAAAGGCATTCTTTTTGATATTTTAACCATAATATCCATAACAAAGCTATGGTAAAACTTTGCGATCGCAGCGCCCCCTGAAGATATTAACCGATTTTTCTCAAATTTTGCCCAAAAGCTAACTATTACCAAAGACAACTTTTGGCAACCATTAGAAGTTGATCTGAAAAACTTTTTATTTTTCGCCCCACCCTACTTATTAACGGTATAACTTTTGGCAGCATATCTTGATGATTTTTTTTCTGCTGAAATATAAAACATTCATATAAAGAATAATAATGAAATAAATAAAATTTTAAAAAAATGGCGAAAGCAAATTAAAAATGTTTTGGAAACATCGAGATCAAAACATCGATAATAATCATAGAAAAAGTTTTCTAATGAGATTAATAGTGAAACTCCTGATTAAGGATGAAAACTTATTAACACATCTGCATATCGCATATTTTTATCAAGCTCTTTTTGCTGGATTATAAAACATCAACATCGAAAAAAGCATCGAAACCAAAACATCGATGTTGGGAAAACATCGAACCTCAAACATCGATGGTAAAAACATCGATGTTTTCGCAAAAACATCGATGTTTTCGCAAAAACATCGATGTTTTCGCAAAAACATCGATGTTTCCAAAACATCGACATCGATGTCGCAGCCCTAATAGTTACCAAAAATTAAGAATTAATAATAATTAAATCCATTTAAAATAAGTTATTATCCTGATTTTTATTTATCCTGCCATCTGAGGTTACTTTGAGCTGCGTTAGAAATGGGATACAAAATTGATTGGTTTGAACAAAAGCAGTGCAACTTTATTGCGAAAACTTCTGAACGTCTGACACTCATTCTCTGTGTTTTACAAATTCGCAAAATTTCTGTAATTTATATCTGTATTAATTGTAATTTCTGTAATTTATATTGAGTGAGGCAGAGTTGTGTACATTTTTTTTTTGATAAAATTCAAAGTAAGCACCTTATTTCAAAATCTTATGAGGTGAGTGCAGTGGTTGGAAGTAGCGCAACTTAGCTGGTTTTTTAAGTACTTTTTGGTGTAGCACACTACTTTTTAAAAAAGTAGAGTAGTGATTTGCGCAATACAAAAAAGCAGTAGTTTGTAGCGATTTCTGGAACTATTTTCAAATTACTACGTTTAATTTTGATGTATTTTTTTTAATTATTAAAAGTTTGAATGTTAAATTATTTCAACCTTTTAATTTTGAATTCTTTCTTGCAGCGAATATTCATAAAAATTATAAAAAATCTTTTAAAAGGACAAATTGGAGCAAGAAGAAAAAAATAGACAGAATAAACAATTCTTAGTAATATTCCATGTTAAAATGAACGTATTTATGAATCTCACTTCTTTTCGACTTTTTTTTGGTCAATCCTCAAACGAGGTACGCTTCTTATTTATTTTTTTTTTTTTTAATTTAGCGAAGAAGCAACTGAATTTCAAAAGTACCGTAAAATGGGGTGTATAGGAACAGCGGGGTCAATCGGAACAAAACTTCCCGACCGTACAAAGAAATTCTTCATAAATATACTACTGGGTATTTTTCGCCATGAATTTTTTTTTAGAAAGGTAAGATCATAGGAAGTAGGAAAAAATTACTTTTGTCAATCTGGCAACGCTACTGGCTTCTAAGGAGGGCTACACGTGGAATGCTAGAAAACATCACATTTTCATAGACTGCAAAACTTCATATGCATGAACAAACCTTCTTATATTTAAAAACTAAGAGTGGTATGTTTCAATTATACAAGTATCTGAACAACAGAATACCACATTAGAATTTACATTTTTTATAAATTGCGTCATGAAAATGAGGAATTCTGAAAAATGCCATAGGAAAAAAATTTGCGGGATGAATCGGAACACTTAGTTCTGTTGTTCCAATTCAAACCTATTTGAAGGAAACTTTTTGAAAAATCAAGATTCTAACCCCAATTCTTCTAATCAAGACAAGGACAAGGATTTATTACTGTTTATCCCTTCTCGTGAGCAACTAGATCTCAGAATGACAAAAAGTTGCAGATTTCAAAAGATTTTTTCTCCTGGACTTTTTTTTACTTAAAATACGAAGGGGAAAGTCACATAGACTTTATGTAGTAAAAGTCCAGCACACAGACAGTGATGAATAAGCGAAAAAAATTTTCAGGACAATCCCCGAAACCCAAAGTTTTCAAGAAACTAAAGAAAAGGCAGAGTTTATCCCAGGAGATGTTATTGAAAAACTTAAGCCAAGTCACAATTGTTAGTTTTAAGGACAAGTACATATTTGTGGACGACATGTGTGACTTCAATTCATGTTAAATCTTTGTATTTCAATTCAAAAGCATTTCTTAAAATTACTTTTCATTTTTCATAAGTTCAAAATTATTTTGAATTTTGACAAATTTTAAACGTTTACTGGTATTAAAATTATACTTTTATTTGACAGTGATTATCTGTTCTTGTTCTCCCCCGTCAATATTACTCATGTTTGTGAGACCTATTACAGGTTTCAATGGAAAAAAATAAAAATTGTAACATGTGTTCCGATTGACCCCTATCAGCGGGGTGATTCGGAACACCCATAATTTCCTATATATTTCAATAATAATTGTTCAAAATGTTTTGTCTTTGCTTGGAATATCAAAAGTAAAGCAAGACCGAAGTTTTTACTCAAAAAACCAAATTAAAAAAAAATCTTTTAACTGCTTTTTGTACAATCAAAGCTGAAAAGTGTTCCGATTCACCCCATTTTACGGTAGTTTGTAGTTGCTGCGTTTAAAAAAAAGTTGTAGATGTAGTTAACTACGTTTATAACAAAGTAGTTGTACTTGTAGTTCGCTACAAAAGAAATGTAGTTTTTCCAACCACTGGGTAAGTGTAGCCTTCAGCTTTCTAGTTTTATTTTAAACCTTAGATATTCGAAAGTCTGAAGGAGCTCAAAATTAATCGGAATGGCTGAAACTTATCCTGACGGACTATGATAGGAACAATTAGCCAAAATTTATTTCCTTTATAAAATAAATTAATAAATACGCAATGAAATGAATTTAAGGTGAGAACCATTAGCAGTTTCACAGGACATCGTTTGAGACTTATGCCTCTCTCATACATTCACGACAGAGGTGGCTCAATGGAATACTAAAACTTCCATTCATTTTTTTTTTTTTTTTTGCAATAAACGATCACTTTAATCTTTTGAATATTCAGTAGCCAAAAACGAAACATATACTTGCGCCTCGAGATACCTTTTCTACCATTTTCGTGTTGCTGGCTAAAAATTCGAGTTAGCTCGAAAATTTGTTACTCGTGCAAATAATATAGCCATTTCGCGTAAGTCGAATCGCATTGTAAAACGTGAGTCCACTATACTAATCAAAATAACAAATTCATCACACCAGTGGTGCCCTCACGGGGGGAGGTAAGGGGCCCCTCGTAGAAGCCTGAAGATATACCCCCTTGATAGATCCAAACGGCTAGAAATTGCGTTTTTTGAACCTGACTTTTGGAAATTGCCGAGAGATAGTTCCCAACACCCTCTTTAGTTTCAGCAAAAATAAGTTCAGTAGCAATAGTATTTTTCTCTAGGACTTCAAATTTAAAGGAGGACCACTTAGCCCATCCCAGTACTGTACAGCCAGTAATACAGTATTAATATAGTACAACATGTACTATGTATCTCATTCGTCCTATTTTTTATGAACTTTTAATCATAAATTGAGAGCTAATTATGTCATTCTACCATATAAATGTGTCCAATCCATATTCATCAGTAGTGTTAATTTTCATTTTCAGCAAAATAACTGAATGCATACATTTTTGAAACAGTTGCATAGGGAATATGTATCGGGTGCCTATGCGATATTGAGGACTTGCCTCCAACATAACTTCCCTAAACGGAGCACCATAAAGTTCTCAAACATTTATCCCTCTTCTATAATAACAATTTCGAGAGCCCCTCTTCCCGTCTGAGCAAGCAGCTCGGAGAATGGGACAGTTAACCACGGTTCATATGTCGCTTAATAGAATTAGACGGCCATAATTTTAAATTTACGGTAATTGGCGCCCCCTTCCCTTGACCGGAAAGAATGTGCTCAAGAAGTGGGGTCTTATTTACGACAAAGCAGCGCCACCTTCCGTCGGAAACTTATTCCAGAGGATGCAACGGTATTCAGAATCCCTTTTATTTCGTCTAGTCAATTTCTAGCGCCATTTTTGTTCTCCGTGGAAAAAAATCTACCCATATCTGTACCTGGAAGTAAAGGGTACTGAGTCTCTCACAACAGCAAAATTCGCCAGGAGAGGAATGTGTTTTGATTCGCCACTCCAATGAACTATTGGGGGCGCTGAGGCCACTGTCTGTGAAAGGAAAAACAAACGCATTCCGTAAAGCATAAATTGATTCTAAGTTCAATGAATGACAGTAATTTTTGCTCGTATGCAAGATTTTTTTTGTTCTACATTCTTTTGAAATGAATTTGTTAAGTTCCGCGGATATTTTGACCCATATAAAAGGAGATGAGAAATCAAGTAGTATTACTAAACGACAAGAAATGGTTGTAAATCACATAGCATCTCATTCTCTTTTGCCCCCGAGTTTTTTTCCTCCCTTTTTTCTTTTATAGGGTAGACAGACCAGTGAATAACCACCTAAGCAAAATTTCATTTATAAAAAATCGCAGTAATTTTAAATAGTGTAATATTTTGTTCGTGATAGTTTAAATAGTTTTATTGATCTATGTAAATGCGTAAAAAAAATGATGGAACTTGAAAGGTACCGCTTCCGGCTTTTTGGGGTGTTGGCGCAAAAATGGCGCAAAGACCCAGTGAATGACCATCTCTGACCCAGTGAATGACCACTAATTTGACCAGTGAATGACCACCTTAAATTTTGAGTTAGAAATACTTGAAGTTGGTTTCAGATATTTTCACTTTTGTATATTTTTATATGGCATGTAGTGATCCATTACTTTTAGTGTTTATTTATGTATTACATTTCGGGTTTATTTATTTATTTATTTATTTATTTATTCGAACTTTCTTTTACATCGTAAAGGTAGTATTGTAATCGCGGAAAAACTTACCCTCAATTTTCGATCTAAAATGTTTTTTTAATCACGCATTAATGAATGCTGAGTAGTTTTTTCGGCCTATTTGCACATGCATTTGTACCTACGAACGTATGGACAACAGAAAAATACATGACGGCTTTCTACGTATGTAGGTATGTATTCATGTTTTATGTATGTATCTCGCATAACTCAAAAACTGTGTAGCGTAGAAGATTGAAATTTCGCATGTGAACTTTGAGTGGGGTCTAGTTATGCGCCTAACCTTTTGGTTACATTCGAAAGTTCCCAAGGGGGTCTTTTACCCCTGTTTGGGGTTAATTGCAAACTGTTCCCTTTAAAACGATGCATAATAGATAATTCTCCCTCTCCGAACTCTAGTTCATGCGGAAAAAATGCCTTCCGTGAGCAACAAAGGCGAAAGATTAGAGAGGAAAGTAAAGAAAAATGCTTATTTTTTAGAGAAAATAAATAAATTTTCATACATTTTAGGGAAAATTCGGAGCATAAGTGAAATATTTATCTTTAGAGCGACGCATAAACGAACGATACTATCATTATTTTGCTATGGAATGTGCTGGGACCATTTAAAATCGTCGTATAAGCGAAAAAGGCGCATAAATGAGGCGGCGTTATTTATTTATTCGGTTGTCACACTATCGTGTGGTCTCCTGGTCAGGTTTAGTAGTGGTCAAACATGTCGGCCATCGGTGCGCCCTGCATCTCCAGGAACCTCCCCTAACTGAATGTCGAAAGTGTTTTTAATGCCGGGACTAAGCAACGAAAAGCACTTAGGCGTTGATTACGTCTACTGCTCGAGGCGATGGGGTTACGGCCGGGGAGACAGTTTGACGCTTTTATATGGGATGACGAAATGCCATTTATGCACTATGGGGGGTAATAGTCATTTATATCTCTGGCGTAGCGTCGTAATTCGCTGCCCACTCTCTGACCCCCGACTCTGCGACTTTAAATGAGCCTCTTAGGACTTTTCTCTGCTGAGATTTTTTTGCCCCCCTGGCGCCCGGAGTTTCGGAAAGAAAATGTAAATTTTCCATTCCGGGAAGAAAAAGTGAGTTTCAAAACAGCTTAATGCATGCGACATTAAGGAACCGTGCGATAAAATTGGAATTTGGCTTTCCAAAACCGCTTGATTTATCTGGGAATATCAGGGGGTCTTGCATATATCCAAGAATACCACTTTTTTTACTATCCACTTATTTGTTCTTATATTTTTTTTTTCATTTTTATCAATTTTTGAGCAAATCAAGATAATAGCTTATTGATCTCAGTCTGACCTCAGAGCGACATTTATATTTCAGGCTATCATCTGCGGTCTTTGTAATTGAGGAAATCACGCAGAAGGCGTTTTTTTTATTATTATTTTTTTTAAATAAACTTTGTTGAATATCTACTACAAAAATAATTTTACAACTTTAACTTTTAAGTCAAAAAGCGAAAATATGCAGCTCTATGTTATGGCATAAATAGATTTTTTTCTGCTGAAAACATCAATGATTAAAAATAAAGAAACAAAAACTTGATACAAGAAAATATGCTAGAAGCAGACTGGTAAACTTTCGTCCATAATACCTTTTTACCGTAAAAGAGTACAAGAATATATGAAAACAATTTGTTACATTTTGATCCAAGTTACAAAAAAATGTCAGTTTCTTTTACTGTTATTTTTAAACAAATTTACACATTTGTGAAAGGAACACCACAGTAAAAATCAATATAATTCCCGTCTCTTTCTTTCTCCAAAGATGAAGTTCACTTGAGCAAAAGAGCTCCCGTCATATTTAAGTACAGTCGAACTCGCTTATAACGAGCACGAAGGGACCGTAACATGTCGCTCGTTAAATCCGAGTGCTCGTAATAAGCGGGTCCTTACGGTCGGCGTGTAACCAGAAGGGGTGGGGGCTTGGGAGGTCAAATAATTGAGTTTACTTATAATTTAATTAATACTTATTTTAATTACATCAATTAAGTTTATTAAATACTGTTTTTTATTTAATGACCCAGCAAAAAGTTCCTGGCTGCGCTAGTCTTAAAAGGGAGAAACAATAAACGGAAAGAAAAATAAAGAAAAAGATTCTTACCAAAACATTAAAAAAAAAAGCTAAGACAGGAATAAGGCTAGAAAGATGAGAAAAAAAGACTGCGAGACAGAAAAAATTGCTCGTTAAAACCGGGTCTTGCTCGTTAAAAACGAATTCTGTTCCATAGACTTAACATTGATCCAACCAAATATTCACGTTTCCCTCGTTAAATCCGAGTTCTCGTTATATCCGAACTCGTTATAAACGAGTTCGACTGTAATAAAATGCCATGCAAAATATACAAACTCTTTTGTTGATGCATGAACTGCTAAGAATTATTTCTTGAGCGACGGCAGTTAACAATGAACAGGAAAAAACGTTCTATTTGCGCCAACCCCTTGAAGATATTGTCTCAAAAATCGAATTAGCTCTTTTACCCTCTGTTCGCTCTAACCTTTACTCAACCCCCTTCGGAGCTATTGTTTAATCGCGTAGGAGATTTTCCCACAGTTAACTTCAGAATATCAAAAAGTGCGGAGTGGCGTTATTCCAACTAATTACATTTTACATACACTCAACGGATATTATCTCTCATCAAAAAGACCATCTTTCGTTGTTGAAAATTACATTTCGATCTCGAAACAAACATCAACGTAAGCAGCTCCGAATTCACCCCAGAATGAATTCAAAACAAACAGCCGACTAACATCGAGTAAATTTCAGAACACACACACACACACAGGCACCCACAAAAGCTTCTTCCCCCTGCAAAAGCACTGTATTCAACCCCCTCCCCTCCAGACGCGGTGGCTTGCTGCTGAATTTTCGCGCCTATTCTCCAGAACTCTTACACGGGTGGTTTTGAGATTTGAAAAAGAAATCACGCTAAATCGAGGAGGGGGGAAGCAGAATCTCGGTTCGTACTTAAATTTAAGCCGATCCCTTGTTGGTGGCCATGCATAATTCATGGTCCGAAGTGTGGCGCTGAATTTTAAAATACGCGCTGTTTAGAAAGCCACGTTTTTCTCGGAGCGATGATGAAAAGCGGTTTTAAGAATTTTTGCGCATCATTTTGTGTGAAAAAAAGTAATACATTTATTTGGTAAAGTTAATTTGAAGTGATATTTCCTTGAAAAATACTTCTTTTATAGAAATTTGATTGACCCCTCCCCCCGCCCCATTGAAGCGGATCGAATCGTTTACAGGCTCTAGCTATTTTGCAAGTAAATTAGAGAAGCTACGAGTACTACGGCTTGCGCAATTTATGTTTAAAAAAAATCTGCGCTGGTAATTTAAGCATCGGTTAGGTTATAAGCAATCATTATCAATTAACTTATTTGACTAAACATTTAAGCATTTAAAGCAATAAGTAACCGCCCCTAAGCCCCCAAAGCAGAATACTTTGCGATGTTCTGCAACGTAAAATCATTTGACCAAAAATGTTCTGCAAATACTTTGAGCACTGTATAGTACACGAAACATGACCGTTTTCAAAAACCATGATCCTGAAATCAAAACGACAAATTAAAATTCCAGCCACACATTCTTGACAGAAAATGTAAATCAGTTCACTGTCTGTTCCTCCAAACATCAAAGAGCTCTGAATGCTTTGACGCTGCATTAGAAGAAATGTTTTCACTAGAATAACCGGACATAGCCAATAATGAGACCAAGTCTTGGAGGCAGCAAGCTTAATGGGCATGAAACAGGTGTAGTCAAACATAATTATTCTGCAAGTATCTTTTTACTAAATATGTAATTTTGTGCAAATTCTGCATATTTTGTTCAGCTTGAAGTAAACTTAAAGTCTCTGCAAATATCGCAAAAAAAAAAAAAAAATCAACTTTTTGATTTTCTGCCTAATAAGCATAATTTTGAGAAATTTCATTTTATATTTGAAGAAATCTGCAGAAATTGTTCTGACTTTCTGCAAAATTGTATCTTTAGTTAGAAAGATGCCTCTTCGGCAGAAATTCTATAATTTCTGCAGAAAAATTTCAGAATTTTCCCTCACATTTGACCAGAATTGTTCTGCAGTTCAGATATCTGTTCTGCGACGTACGTTCCAAATTTAGCAGTATTCTGCTTTGGGGCCCTAAGCCAGGGCGAAGTCAGAAACATGCAATACACCACCAATTCGTTTATTCCACACATGGACCACAGGTTCCTGCTTTTTAGCACTCCTCAGCATTGAACAGGTATTAACCGAGCTAGAGGCAGAAGTCGTCTAAGGCAGGGATTCAAGTGAAACAGCACTGCGATCGCTTCGAATTGCAATCGCTACTGGAAGTGAATTACATTATCATCAACTTAACTTGGCATGACGTCACAACGGGTGGAACCAATAAGAGCTCACAAGCAGTCAGTGATCTCCTCTTATTCGCCAAGTAGGCTGTGACGTTTTATCTAGCTCGTTTTTCATAGGCAAACGTCACGCTGACGTCACGATGTTTTTATCAAGAAACGTTCTAATGTAATTCATTTCCAGTAGCGATTGTAATTTGCGATCGCCTGTTTCACTTGAATCCCTGCCTTAAAGAGCAAAGAAAGCTACAAAAACTGGTAGCTAATACGAAATTAGAATACCAACAGACCTTTTATTTCAGGGGTTTGTTTGACATTTTTTTTCACTTTTTTCCGGTGCAAAACCGCAGAATTGAGACTGGAGTCACTTCTCTGAGTCCTGTGTCCAAAAATAAAGAAATAAAATAAGGCAGGAATTCAAGTGAAACAGGCGATCGCAAATTACAATCGCTACTGGAAATGAATTACATTAGAACGTTTCTTGATAAAAACATCGTGACGTCAGCGTGACGTTTGCCTATGAAAAACGAGCTAGATAAAACGTCACAGCCTACTTGGCGAATAAGAGGAGATCGCTGACTGCTTGTGAGCTCTTATTGGCTCCACCCGTAGTGACGTCAGTGCCAAGTTAAGTTGATGATAATGTCATTCACTTCCAGTAGCGAATGCAATTCGAAGCGATTGCAATGGTGTTTCACTTGAATCCCTGCCTAAGTTTCACATTGCAAAATAGTTTTTCAAAAATCTTGGAAACATTGCCTGCCCATGAAATGAATCGCACCGCAGATCGTTAGCAAAAAAAAAAAAAAAAAAATCCGTATTATTTGTATTTATTCACCTTACAATCTCAGAAAAACTAATATTTTAAATCAAATCAAACATGGTGGTGATGGGTGGTGCTGGAACAAATCCCCATCTGGTCTAAGTAGACCAGATCAGTGGTCGGAAGTAGCGCGCTACCAGTAGCGAAACTACTGTAGTAGCTACATTTTTCAGTAGTTTGTAGTGTAGCGCACTACTTTTTAAAAAAAGTAGAGTAGTGAGTATCGCGATACAAAAAAGTACTAGCTGTCGTGGCCGTCACGAAACTTTCTTCTATATCTATCTTATGAATTCCGGTTAAAAAATAAAATACGTACTCGCCCAAGTGATTGGAGACAGCTACAATTTCCCAATTATCGTAATAGCCCTGCAAATGCAGAATCAATGAGCGAAATTGGAAATCATTGCAAAAGCCTTGTTTAGATTAATTGAAAACATTTTATTTGTTAGTAAAAAGAAATTGGCAACAGTTAAAAATTTCAAATCATTGAAAGTTTTCAGCTGTTTTGATAATTAAATAGCGTGAAAGCGATTTTTTAATGAATTAATTTTTCGCATTGTTGACTAAGCGCAAAAATCACCCCACCCTCCCCCTGGGGCGATTGGCGCCAAAATTTAATCGATGCTTGCTTCCATATTGGGTTAGTGTTATTCCAAATTTCATTCAAATCGCAGCAATATTTCCCGAGATACAGTAGGTGCAATGACAAAATAAGCACTTTTGATTGCTCCACCCCCATTTGAGATATTGACACACAAATTGAATCAGCACCTGTACTCAATAGGGTCTACCTATGGACCAATTTTCGTTTGATTTCGCCGGTTACTTTCTGAGATATAGCAGTCACCCTCGTGCAGAACACGTGCGATTGCTCCACCCCCCTTCGAGATATTGACAAACAAATTGAATCAGCGATTGTACTCAATAGGGTCTACCTATGGACCAATTTTCGTTTGATTCCGCCAGTTACTTCCTGAGATATAGCAATCACCTCCGCGCAGAACACGTGCGATTTCTCCACCCCCCTTCAAGATACTGACACACAAATTGAATCAGCACCTGTACTCTATAGGGTCTATCTATGGATCAATTTTCGTTTGATTCCGCTTGTTACTTCCTGAGATATAGCAATCACCTCCGCGCAGAACACGTGCGATTGCTCCACCCCCCTTCGAGATATTGACACGCAAATTAAATCAGCACCTGTACTTGGTAGGGTCTACCTATGGACCAATTTTCGTTTGATTCCGCCGGTTACTTCCTGAGATATAGCAATCACCCACGCGCAGAACACGTGCGATTGCTCCACCCCCCTTCGAGATATTGACACGCAAATTGAATCAGCACCTGTACTCGGTAGGGTCTATCTATGGACCAATTTTCGTTTTATTCCGCCGGTTACTTCCTGAGCTATAGCAATCACCCACGCGCAGAACACGTGCGATTGCTCCACCCCCCTTGGAGGAATTCGCTAAACAAAGTCAGGTGCACCAGTTCACATGGTGGTGCATATGTGAAAAAATTTTTGTTCGATTTCATGCAGTAGTTTTTGCTCTAGCGCGGCCACAAAAACTGGTCACACACATACAGACTCACACACAGACACACACACACACACACAGACAGACATTTTCCAAAAATGGTCGAAATGGACTCAGCGCACCTCAAAACGTGCAAATCCGTCAAAATTCGACATTCGAAAATTTTTACGAAACCAATACTTTCTTCTATATAATAGATATAGAAGAAAGTAACTAGTTTGTAGAGATTTTTGAAAACTACTTTTAAATTAAAAAAAAAATAAATAAATAAAAGAGAACGAAGGAAAAAACAAGGTTTAATTGACTCTGACTGATGCAAATCTTGCACGAGTACGGCAGCGGACGCGGAGATGAGAAATAAGAACCACAAAAATATGAGCTGATCTTTGATACACTATTTTGGCGAAATACATTCTACCTGTTTAATGTCATAGGTTTATTTGGCATCATAATTCTATATTTCTTCAAATAATTTTCATTTTTCTTAATATTCCCTGGCAAGAAAAAAAAATGAAGGTTGAATTCTTTCAATCTTTTAGCTTTTGAACCCTTTCTTGGGGCGAATATTCGCAAAAATTGTAAAAAAAATCTAAAAAGGACAAATTTTAGCAAAAAAAAAAGGGGGGGGGATCAAAAAGGAAAAGTAATTTCTGGTTCTATTCTACGTTCAAATGAGTTAATTTATTGATGTAAACCACTTTTCGAATTTTTTTGGTCAATCCTCAAACGGTGTATGCTTTTAATTTTTTTTAAAGTAGCGAAGTAGCGACTATAATTCAAGAGTAGTTTGTAGTCGCTACATTTTTAAAAAAGTGTGTTGTTGTTGTAGTTAACTACATTTACAACAAAGTAGTTGTAGTTCGCTACAAAAGAGATGAAGTTTTCCAACCACTGGACCAGATCATAAATTCTCTCGGCTAGAGTGTGGAGCTATGGCTAGAAACTTCACAGGAAAATCCAAGACATTGCAGGATAGGAAAAGGGGGTGACGTCACATTTCGGGCCATGGTTGAAATCTTTCACCATTCTCAAAAACTAGGCATCTAAGGCATGGAGGCATGTTATTCTTTACATCCATGATCTAAGGTGGCCTGTGGAGAATATTGAGAAAGTGTCCTGATGTACCCAGGAGTCCGTGTAAAAAGTAAAAATTTAAGTGTGCTTATAATTTAGCATTAAAGTATATCAATATTATGAGGACCTATTATTTATCATTATATCAAGAAGGGCTGTTGTTGCATGTCATCTAACAATGACTTTTAACTATTCCTGGTGGTGATCTTGCTTGAATGACTAAGACTTATATATACCATGCAGCCATGCACAACAAATATTGTTTTATGGCAACAATTTCATGCATTGCAGTATATCTTCAGTACTGATTATTCTCTGCAATCAGCCAGTGTTTGATCAAAATTCACCGAATTTTTTCACAGAAAAAGTTATATCATAACTTGCAAGAATGACAGCATTAATTACCCTTAATACTAGTCAGCTTAAAATGGTTTTATATGCTGTGTACATTTTTCCGCGAAGGGATCTTGGGAAGGGTGTGTCGTCTATCAAATGTACGAAGATACGGGGTTCTTTTGATCGCCAGCTTCAGTCCAACCCCTGCTTTCCCATGTTTTGTCTCGTTATCTGTTGACAGTCATCTCAGAGGCAGACCAAAGTGATGTTGCGCAAAACGCCCACTAACAAAGAATGATGTTTTCTCTTTTTCCCTTACTGCCTGCCATTTTATTTGTTTTGTTTTCTTGTTGTTCTGCGTGGCCTATTGTTATCTTTTCCTTCAGAAAATGATTTATTTATGAAACTGAACAAATAATTAGATAAGTTTATTTAACGCAAAAATAATACAGGGGTCCGCCGCCTATATGAATCACGTTCGTTCTAAACACTTTTGACTCAATAAAGCGGTTAATTCAATAAAGCTTTTAATACTTTAACTCTGCACTTCATTTTGAGCATTTTTGCAACTGGGAGTGATAAAATTTGTCTTACGATAGAATAATATTGAAAAGCTAATACTGTCTGACCACGGATGAGATGGTAACCCAAGTAACACACTTCGTTTTTTAAAGGTTGTAAAATGGTTATTAATGTTGTGACAACGGATTAAAAACATTTATAAAACGTTTAAACGTTTTTTGTGCTACCTGGGAAGGCTAAATGACATCCGGATGGTCCTCCAAGTGAATCAATACCTCTGAGGGTCCTGGACCAGGGGCTCGCTTGGCTTCTGGTCAGGATAAAAAACAGAGTGCTCTTCAAGGCCCCATCCAACCGGTTAAACCACGGCGGACCCTGGAGTGAAGTGAGTGTTCTATTTCTGAGAGTGAAGGTATTTAGTAAATCAAGGTGTAACAAAGCCTATGAGGAAATGATCATTGGAGTGTGTATGTAATCGTACGATTTTTTACCAAATGATGACACAAACGTCCCTTTGTTTTTTCTCCCTTTAACTTTCTGTCTACTGATACTAAAATCACCGCCGTATATGCTGTTTGCAGATTCATTTGAACTTTTTTTTTCTCATCAAAAAGCGGCCTCAACTTTGATGGCACCATCCATATCTCCTCATACTTTCGCTTTCTATTAGGCACAGGTACAAATTGTCCTGCCAATATAATAACTTCTTTCGAGCAACTTCAGCAGGGGCGCCCCGCACGCCAATTCCATTTCCTGGGAAATGCATTTAGGGAGGCGGGGCGGATATGCGGAACTTCCGCAAGCGGACGGAAGGACAGATCCATCTTCCCCATCGCGTGATGCGCCCCGAATGAAAGTTGCAGTCACGTGATGGTATCTGCTCTCGGATAATGTATCCACACAACTTTTAAAGGCCCCCTAATGGATGGCCATTTTCTGGATTGCCAGTTACAATCGAAGCATTTGATGGCGAAAAGATGCGCGACGTTTTGGCAATCGAGTTCGTATCGCATGCATGGGAGTTGATTGAAAAGTACGTCCCACAGCAAATACTAATTACTGTCTAAAAATTTTTCGTGCGACCTCCGAGACATCTGCGCACGCGCCAAGTCTCTTCGGACTTTCTCCAAATAAGGGGGGGAAGAGCAACGAGGAAGTAGTAAGCGAACAAAAGCTGAAGGCATCGGGTAGTGCGCATCCTAAACCTATCTCTCCTTTTTCAGATGGAAGCGTCTGTGGCTCCCAGGCGCACAATACGCAAACAGACAGTCCTAAAGTTATTTTGCTTACTTAAAAAAATCGTGTTAAGGAAATTATCTCACATTCACGTTGGTGATATGCCTCGATAAAGGTGGAACTAGATTCAGTTGTTGTTGTTCTTGTTACCTAGGCCTCTCGGGTGCCCGAGCCAGAGTAGATGAATCTACTTGATTTCAGCTAGAATTGATACAGGTTCTAATTTTACGAGCACCGTTACGGTGGAAGTCCATTTTAGCTCAATGCACGTGCCATAGGACCCTTTTGTAGGGTAGGCAGTCATTCACACAGAGAAAGAACAAGGACAGGAAAGAGTGACAGTACGTCTATGCCTTAACTGGGGTTAATATTTTGGAAAGTGAAAATGTTGTTGAACAACCGGACTTATTTTGGAAGAACTTCAAGAATGATGTTGCGGCGATCAGCACCGTACGACTAAACTCCACTCGCGATACAAGATCAGACGCGGGCTGTCGGTGGTCAGTTTGTTCCTTTTTTAACCATGCTATAGTTCCTACTTTTTAAATATTTTATTATAA
Source organism: Uloborus plumipes (assembly GCA_038373865.1). Classification (NCBI taxonomy): domain Eukaryota; kingdom Metazoa; phylum Arthropoda; class Arachnida; order Araneae; family Uloboridae; genus Uloborus; species Uloborus plumipes. The sequence continues at coordinate 62,980 of JAXGGA010004158.1, read as the reverse complement.
TTATACAGAAGCCATCAGCTTCGACATACATGAGAAACTACGTACTATGCGCCTTGCCTCCTGAGAAACACAGAACAGATTTACCGCACACCGAGGTTGAAATAACATCCATGGGTTGGGCGGGTCTCGAAGCCGGGAACACTTGCTTACGAGGAGAAGACTCTCCCTCTAGGCCACCGTGGCCCCTTATTTACTATTTAAATATTTTAAAACTGTTTTTGGTCTTTGCGGGTGTTTTAATTTTGGGGGTTTATTGCAATTGAATTGGTTTACACGTGTGTGTTTCATCCGGTCTCTTAGGGCCCTGCTCCACATCAGCGTAAAACGTGACCAAAACCGAAGGTAGAAACCGAAAATCTGGGTACTTTTTATAGGAACACTATGTAATCAATTTTACGTTTCTACTTTATTTTTCTGCTTTAGGTCCCTGCTCCACATTAACGTAAAGCAGAAAAATAAAGCTAAAATGGAGCAAATAGTGTTTCTATGGAAAGTACTTGGATTTTCGGTTTCTGCCTTCAGTTTCGGTTGCGTTTTACGCTGATGTGGAGCAGAGCCCTTAGGGCCCTGCTCCACATTAACGTAAAGCAGAAAAATAAAGCAGAAACGTAAAATGGATTACATAGTGTTCCTATGGAAAGTACCCGGATTTTCGGTTTCTGCCTTCAGTTTCGGTCGCGTTTTACGCTGATGTGGAGCAGAGCCCTTAGGGCCCTGCTCCACATTGACGTAAAGCAGAAAAATAAAGCAGAAACGTAAAATGGATTACATAGTGTTCCTATGGAAAGTACCCGGATTTTCGGTTTCTGCCTTCGGTTTCGGTCGCGTTTTACGCTGATGTGGAGCAGGGCCCTTAGGGCCATGCTCCACATTGACGTAAAGCAGAAAAATAAAGCAGAAGCGTAAAATGGATTCAATAGTGTTCCTATGGAAAGTACCCGGATTTTCGGTTTCTGCCTTCAGTTTCGGTCGCGTTTTACGCTGATGTGGAGCAGGGCCCTTACTGTCTAGGAAAAGCAGAAAAACTTACAAGAGGCCTGAGATACGAAACATTTCGAGACCTTTTAAGTAAAAGAAAAGAGCCAAAGAAAGTTCTTGTTGATGAAAGTGCTTATCAAACTTGTTAGCTACTTGTTCTGTATTAAAGAGCTGCGGTGGAGAAAAGATCTGGTATCATTTTGGGTTGATAAAAACCACTGAAAGCATAAACTTAATCTAGACTACAGTTTTGCTGTCGAAAAGCATCGGATCACTAAATCTTAACACTGTAGGTAGCACACTCTTCTTAGAGTGTTCCAGCCGAAAGATGTGCAAGATAGTGAATAGCGGGGAAAATGGCTGAGAGTACTTGTTTTATCTCGAATAGGTAAACAGCGACGAAATGAAATGTTTGGTTTTCTTTCCCTCCGAACACCGAGCGAAGCCGCAAACAAAAATATACATATCTGCCTAAGTGCAGTGTTATCGGACCTTTATGGAGCAGTTTCATTTTTCCTTCCCCCACACGGCGAGATTAAATTAATTGTTTGCATTTAAGTTATGGAAGGGGAAAAGCGCTCGCTGGCGCCGTCTGTCGACGCACTTTGGTATCTTCGCACACTCTTGTCTTTCGACCGGATGTCAATTTAGGGGGAATCTGTCGCTCTACTTTCGAGCCGCTCTCTATCTCCCTATCTGGTGTTCTCTCTCTCTCGTCTGTTGTTTTTCATCTTAATTTTTGGCGGGAGAGATAATTTGTGAAAGTTTTCTATTAAAGTCGAAAGGTTATTTCCGCGCAATGGGGGTGTAGGGGGGGGGTATAAGAGGTGCCGTTTCTCGCGCGAAACGGGGTTTAAATTAATGGGTGCTGGAGTGTTATTTGGTTTGGAAAATTTTCCTCTCTCTTGGGTAAATATTTCAGGCAGGGTGTGTGCGGGGGCGGCTGCAGCACTTGAAAAGGCAGGAATTTCCGAAAAGTTTTGAATCAGAAATTACAGTCTGGAACATGATTTATAGTTCGAATTTGCTTGTTAATTTCGAAGGAAATGGGCAGATTGTGAAATCAAAAGTTTCAAAAAGGATTTGCTGACAAAGAGTGAATCAAATTGGGGAACTTTAAAGGTCACATTGTATCAAATCAATTTATTTATTAGCATCCTTTCGAAACAAGTTATTTTTGATTTGGAATTAAATATTCATTTACTATAGCTTGAAACTGTTATTCAATCTTTTTTACTTAAGGAAAAGGTAGAAAAAATATAGGAAAACTAAACTAAAAAGAGCTTATAAGAAATGAATAAATACCTTCGTTCAGCGAAGTAGCAATGGCAAGCAAAGTGTAAAAATCTGAGTGTACATTAACGAAATCACTGTACGCATAGCAGGGGTTATCCGTGAGTCCCAGCGATTACAGGCGAACCAAATGACGTTTTTATTTTCCACCCCGGGCTAGACCGTTTGGGTACCACTAGTTTTTTCCTTGAAAACTGAGAAAGTAAAAGGAGACGACTTTTATTTCACAGTTGAAACATTTTGATTTAACTCAGTTTAATAAGTCAAAAGAACGCGGATCGCTGCGAAATAAAGTACATTTTAAAAAATTTTAAAGAGGTGAAAAAAACACGAAACAAATTTTGAATGGGGTTTCGAAAAACAATTCTCACGGCTCTCTTAATGCTTCTAGAAATGTTGAACAAATGTGATTGTATGCAGAAAATTCTAAGCTTTTGAATGAAATAAAACTTGAAAATATACCCGAAATATTTTATCCTCACATTACATTATCATATTTAAGTGAAAAATTGAGCTCAAAACTAGAGTAGAAAAAAAATATAGACTTTTGGAGTAAAGGGCTTCGAGGTGTAAACACCCTTACAGTAATTTTGTGCCAAATTTTCATGCCAATGAACTTACACACGTCATAGACAGAATGACAGACATCCAAACTTTCTGCTATGTTTATTGTTATCTATATATATAAAGATGACGTGTTTGTTTGTTTGTTCGTTTGTAACCGCTGGCCAGAATCCCCCACAGTACCCACAGACCTGAAACGTGGCTCAAAAATTCGAACGTATCCCAGTAAAATGCACCTCGAAAGCCAAATTTTTAATTTCGAATTAGTTATTTTTAAATTAATTAATTAGTCTCATTTTTGGTGTATCCGCCATAATTGAGGGGGGGGGGAACCTTCCCCCACCCCAAAGTATTATATATCACTGGAAAGGGTTTTTTTTTCTGAAAAAGAAAAGATGTAGCACGTTTCTGTCCGTGAATTACGACATGAGATATTAATTAATCAAATTTAGCCGATTTTCAAGGCATAACTCTGTACGCAATACTGAAACACTAGGTCCATTTTCCAGATCAGCTGCTCTTTTGTCCCTGAAGTTACTTTGTGGTTTAAATTAGCGTATAGATTTAAGCTTTGAAAATTTATTCAATTTGATTAATTAATATCTTCTGTTTCTTTCTTAACTTTCTGTCTCTTATATTTATTTGGCGAATTGATTTAAACTTTAACATGACTTTAAGTGGAATTTAAAAGGTTGTGGAGCGCATTTGAACTAAAGGATATGATAATTTTAGTTCAGAGGGGTCGGAGTTAGTTTAAATTTATTCAGTTGACTTCCTCAAAATTCGGTGTTACCGAAAAGGTCAGAATGGAACTATTATTGTTAAAAAAAATAGTGATGGCTATTCAGTTACTCTTCGTATTTGGCATCGTAAAGTTTGGCCACAAACGAAAAATTTGCCAAACCTTCCAACCTGTGAAACAATAATTCTCCAAATCAAAGAAAAAGAAAACTCTCTGGAAAGGAACAGTAGTTGTTTGCAGTCTAAAGCGTATTTTATTGCATGATTAACACATGTATTTATAACCGCCATCACAAAATTTTTAATAATAATAGTTCCATTCTGACATTTTCAGTAACACCGCTATTCAGTTTCTCTTCGTATTTGGCTTCGTAAAGTTTGGCAACAATCGGGAAATAACCCAGCGGCTCCTTCATCAATTTCAATGGGACATTTTTGAACACCAACCATGAAGTCCTGACCGAGCACCAAGGGACTTTCATCTGTTCCCTGAATTAAAGCATTGGTTTGGGGACAGCTGTTTGGGGGTCTTGAAAGGCACCGTACTTCCAAAGTGACGTGGAACTCAAAGACACCGTAACAACTCACTTCCAATCATTGGCGGCAACATTTTACGAGGAAAGCTTGTTCACAGACATAGCAAATGCTTCAATCGTCAAAGTAAATTATGTACAGAAAAACTTACATAGTACATTACTTTTAATAATAAAGCATTTTTTTGTATTTTATTCCGTTATTTTTTATAGACTATCGGAGGTTGAAAAAAAAAAAAAAAATCCTTGTTGTAGGAACGGACGACCCTGGAATGTTTGAGTTGTTAGACTGTGTGTGTGTGTGTGCTCCTTTGGTGCTGTAGCGGGACTGTTGCAGATTGCGCCACCATGACCTGCATGGGGCAGGAGCAGGGGCCGGTGAGCAGGTCCGAAGAGATGGAGTACCGGTACGCAAGACGTTGACAAACTGCCAATCTGGAAAAGGAGCTACCCGACAACTGGGGTATAAACCAAAAACGTAGAGCAATTTGTTGAGAAAGATTGAAAATGCGTCAACGGTTTTTTTTTTTTGGTGAAAAAGGATTTTAAACAATTATGACATAAATGCAGGGAATTCAGAACCTATTTCAACGTGTGCGAATACTTGAAAAGACCTCCATAGAGAAAAAAAAATAAAGTAAGCCTGAATGGAGCAACAATGTATATAAAAGTCACAGTGGGCAAAGGAGTAATGATACTTGGAGAAGAAAAATAAATGCATCCGGCTAAATATGGACCCGAACAAGAAAGGACGCAAAAAATTGGGAAATTTAGTGGAGAAAATCCTGGCGGGAGGTCCGCGGGAAAATGTCAAGTGCACATGACCGGCCGTCATCATTCCACAAGTGCGACCGACTCTCTTCCCGGGGCGCCTGCCCGGTAATGCGATAACCGTAATCGTAACTGCGGGTGTCTTTTCCTACTGGGATTATTAACTGACTGGGGGGAGGTCTTGCGGTGAAGAGATATGTCGGGCTCGCGATGAAAGGCATTGGCGAAATGTTGGCATTTATGCGTCTGGGCGATGAATGGTCGCTTTTCGTTTCCTCTCTTTATTTATGCGCATTTTCACAGATGGAGGTAGTGGGTGGATAAAGGGGGCGACGGCGCTCTGTTGTGTGCTGTGTTGTCGGTGATGGCTCACTCAAAGTGGTGACAAAGGTATTGATTGGAACTGCAAAGATATCGCAATTGTTGAGCGAAATTCATGAACACTTTTTCACTTTATACTTCAGGGTCTTCCGTACCTCCCACAATACGTGGTTTAACCGGTTGGATCTGGCCCTGAGCAGCTCTCTGTTCTTTTTATCTTGACCAGGAGCCGAGCAAACCCCTAGTCCAACACTGGTACATTAAAGACTCTTGATTATTGGCTGAGCCTAACAATATTTCGCGGAACTGTAAGGTTCTAGGAAGCAAACCTTGACGGAGGAACGTTGAATAAATGACAAATAGAGGGCGAGCCAAAGGCTAGTTGTTTAGAAAATTATCTTTTCTAAAAAATGTGAGTTTTATATTTTTTGGTCGAAGTTGGGGTTTACTTTTCATTCCAAGCTCCCCCTTACCGACCACAGGACGTGATTTAACCGGTTTGATGGGGCCATGAACAGCGTTCTGTTCTTTCGATCCAGACCAGGAACCAAGCAAACCCCTAATCCAGAACCCCCAGAATTATCATTTCACTTGGAGGACTTTGTGACCACAAGCATTTTTAACGTCCCCCAACTAATGCAGATGGTGGATCTTTGATTGGCTAGGATCAAACCTGTGACCCTCGGTCACTAATTCGACGCCTTACCGATCGAACCACCACGGCTCCACTTCATGAACATTAAAGAATATGCGAAAAATCGACCGAAATACATTTTTAAATGGGGTATTTTCCTATTTTTCAAAAGTATTTTTTATTTATTTTTTGAAAGAACACGGTCAAAAACATGGGGTTAATGCCCTTGTTTTCACAGTTTAGACTCATTTTCTGTTTTGAAAAATCTATCCAAAAAGACAGTGGCCGCTTCATTTTCGCTGGCTGACGTCATAAGTGAACAAAACGCAACAAGTAAGGCCACTTTATCGACGAGCGGCAATTTTGGGGTAGAAATTTTTCATTGTTGTGAAGCTGGGGTTACGAGCAGGGTTGTCATTTCGTCCACTTTTTTGTAAAAAGTTCGGGACGCCGGAAAAAATGGACGAAATGGACAAAATTGGACGAAATGGACAAAACGGAAGAAATGAAAGAAAACACAGTTTTTTTCATACGTTTGATGTATAAAAATGTTATGATATAAAATTAGTATCTCTCTTGCATTACTCATTTTTCAAAATAGAATAATGGTATCATACAAAAAAAAAAAAAAAAAAAAATGGCAATTAACCCATTGATTTTTAACTAATTTTATTTGAAAGAAATAAAATGTAACGTAGTGAAAAAACTATTGAGTGTATTTACATTATTGTAGAATAGACAAATAGAAAAAAAAAAGTTTTTCTTTAATACATATTTTTAAAAAGAAATGAAAGAGTATTCTATTACCTTAGATATTTATTAACACAATACAATCCCTTAAAAAGTAAACTTTATGTGATATTTTCTCATAAATTCTATATTTAAATTTTGTTCGAATTAAATACACATATAAATGTATGTCATTTGTATTTGAAAATACATTAGATGCTACAAGAAATATTGGTTCAATTTTGATTCAATTGGTCATTTTACGTTATATTTTTTTAAGATTTAATGCATGTTGCCCTATTGTAAAATATTTATGTACATAGCATTGTTTTATGGCTATACAGGGTGTCCACTCCAATCGTGGACCAATAGCTAATTTCTAAACCGTTAGAGATAAGCATATAGTTTATTTAGGAAAAAATCTCCAAATTATGAAAGGAGTTTTGGGTCGATTCAATGTTTTTCAAAAAATCAAATTTTGAAAGAGTTACGAAATTTAAATTTTTATACAGCCCCCCAGTCCTATCAATCATATTTAGTAAAACATTCTTGACACTGTAACGTTTGAAACTAAAAAAAAATCACTCTTCTACGACAAAAATTGACCGAGTTATGACGTTTTGAAAAATCAAGATTTTGCATTATTTCATGACGTCCATCGAGCGATCGCTCAAGGACGTCATGCGAAATCATTCAAAATCTTGATTTTTCAAAACGTCATAACTCGGTCAATTTTTGTCGTAGAACAGTGATTTTTTTTTAGTTTTAAACGTTACAGTGTCAAGAATGTTTTACTAAATATGATTGATAGGACTGGGGGCTGTATAAAAATTTAAATTTCGTAACTCTTTCAAAATTTGATTTTTTGAAAAACATTGAATAGACCAAAATTCCTTTCATAAATTGGAGATTTTTTCCTAAATTAAACTATATGCTTATCTCTAACGGTTAGAAATTAGCTATTTGTTCCTCCGACTTGCAAGTGCACACCCTGTATTAATGTAATTATAGGAAATATTTCACTTCATGAAATAATTTTTTTCTCAAATAATTTTAAATAACTTACTGCTAATGTGTGCTTTCATAAAAATTACATCTTATCGTTGACATAATCCCCCCTGTGGGCACCCCTGTATACAGATACTATATTTTTATAGTATCTGTTGTTTATTAAATATTTGTTTGTATACATAATTATGTGTGCTAATTTTGATAATAAAACTATTACCTCATTGAAAAAAATCAGTATTTTAAAACATTAATTTGAAACTTTGGATTTTTTGATCAAGAACTGTCATTTTATTTAAAGTGGACAAAATGGACGAAATCTACAAAATGCTATTTTGTCCGGGGCGGTTTTTTCCAGGTTTTTTCCGGCGGTTTTTTCCACCCCGGACGAAATCAAACAACCCTGGTTACGAGAGATCCAAAATGGCTGACACGTCGATCTGGTTTCGCATCGAAATTTCTCCACTTGGGACGTCATGCGAGATCTCGCTTCATTGTAGAAATCGGACACAAAAAATAATCAAAAATAAACTGTTGGGAAAATGAAAATATTTTCTGGTCCCGTGTTTTTTTTTTGGTTCATTTTATCAGTATCCGCTACTAAAAGAAGCATTTTCGATCGAAGAAAACACCCCAATTATAAAGATTTTTTTTCGAGTTTCAACTTTTTAACTATTCTTGCATGCCGACAGAGTGGTGTAATAGTTAGGCGGCCACTTACGTCCAAAGGCGCAGGTTCAAACCTGGCTCCATTCGGTGGAATTTCAAGATTCAGAAAATTGACAGCGTCCATGTCATATGATTGTGCGTCATGTCAACCTCCTGAGTATTTGTTTGGATTTGAATACTCTCTGCAAAATTTAATTCCTATTGGAATTTATTATCGTAGAGAACCGAGGAGCTTCCATTTAGTGGAGAACATTGTCGCCTAAATTTTGTGGTTGATGAATATCCGCAGATGATAGAGGTGCCACATAAAAGATGAATGAGTGATCTCCATGGAAAAGGTGAAGGATGAATCCTAGTTTAAGGTCCGGCGATAAATTATCAAATCTGACAACCATTAGATTTATGGTTTCTAATTTAGATTTATGGTTTTCTGGCAACCATTTATTAATTCTGCCCACAGTCTGAAAAAAATCGCCAAACCTGGACCCTAAAGTAGGAATTTACCAAGTTGAAAAACCAATAGCAGCTTCATCACGTATAAAACCAGCAGCTTCAACACGATATATATATATATACAGATAATATATATAATATATATATATAATATATAAATAATATATATAATATATAATATAATATATAAATATATATATATATAATATATATATATATATATATATATATATATATATATATATAATATATATATATATATATATATATATATATATATATATTATATATAATATATATATAGATATATATATATATATATAATATATATATATATATATATATATATATATATAATATATATATATGGTAAACTCTCACTTATGCGCCGGCCCAAGAGACCAACAGAAAAATGCGCATAAGTGAGAGAGACGTATAAGTGAAGAAGCCTATTTAAAGGACTAAAACGCAACATAGATTCTAATGAGAGAATGAATAACAATGTTTGCATAGAAAAGGGACATATTACTACGGTTTCGGAAATTACTGTAACATAAGTACAATGATAATGAGAATACAAAAATTATACGAATTCTAGTTCATGCGGAAAAAATGCCTTCCGTGAGCAATAAAGGCGAAAGATTAAAGATGAAAGTGAATAAAAATGCTTATTTTTTAAAGAAAATATATTATATTTTTGGCATTTTACGGAAAATTCGGCGTATAAGTGAAATATTTATCTTTCGAGCGACGTATAAACGAAGGATAATATCATTATTTTGCTATGGAATGTGCTGGACCATTCAAAATCGTCGTATAAGTGAAAAAGGCGTATAAATGAGGCGGTGTATAAGTGAGAGTTCACTGTATTTGTAAAGGAGTTATTGAGTTTCCATTGTCAAGGCTTCACTAGATAGCGTTTTATACGCTATCTAGTGAAGCCTTGCCATTGTAAATTAATTTCTATTGTTGAATACTTCTATTATTATCAACTGATGCCTCTGTTTCAGCAACCCCTTCTTTGGAGTAGACCGTTTTGAAATCGAATGTTAATTCTAAATTGCGTTGTAAAGAGCATTTGAATCATTCTCCCGAAAGTTGTAAAAATTTTGTTCGACACTGTTAACTTTTAAATCAATTTTATTAAATTTTAATAAAATTGTATAATAATTGTAAAATAATTTTATAAAATTTTAATTTTTATTAATTACAAACCGTTAAGAGACAAATGTGATCTAAGATTGTGCTCAAATTTAGCAAAACAATGCAAAATATCAGTTAAACTATAATAGGGTAAGTGCTCTAGTAGTCGGCCATTTAAGAGATCTTTTGTGGATCTTGGCTAACCTAGAACTTTCAGCTATCAATATCCAGCAACAAAAACACAGGTAAACTTTAGACATGAAACCTTTTCTGATTAGTGAAACACCTACTTGTTTCAGAAATTAAAAAAATATATATGTTAAATCCAAGCTGTTGTCAACACTAGTAAATGCTCCAGTAGTCGGCCACAGAATCATCTTAGCTGAAAAATAAGCAGAATCGTAATCTTGGATGACAGGCACACCATTTAGAATGAAACGACTCATTACTCATTCAAAAAAAGTACCCAAAACTTGACTGCCACTGGTTGATGATTGAGGGTAGGTACATGAATGTGTGAATGCGTCATATCTGATTTTGAATTAAAAATGTACTATTCATGAGGAGTTTTATGTCATTGTGGTCGACTACTGGAGACTGGCCGACTACTGAAGCACTTACCCTATCTTTCGTATAAAATTATTTTAACAATGCAATTCGATTAAATAAAATTCTTCCTGTACGAGTTGCTTTTTGTTTTCTCTGATATTTTCTAATGCATTTTGAATACGTGTAACAATAAAGTTCTAACAATTGTTTTTAGTAAGACTTTTATTTCTTTCCGTTGCCATTTTGAATACATGTTACAAGTTACAATAAAGTTCTAACAATTGTTTTCAGTTCGGAATTTTTTTCTGACTAATAAAATTATAAATAACCTTTTCGTCAGTTTTCTTTTATTCTAATTAATGATTTTTTTGTTGCCATTTTAAAAATGTAGTACTTTTAAGTTCTCATGATGGTATTTTGTTAGATTTTTTTCTCCCAATTATAATTAATAAAACCACATTTTTCGCCATTTCTTTTATTCTTATAATCAATACCTTTTATTTATTTCTGTTGCCATTTTGAATATGTATTAAGAAATCAAATCCTTTCTAATGTTTTTAGCGGGGACTTTTTTGGCTGCGATCCAAATATTAAATCAACTATTTCGTTTAGAATTTTACAATTAATTTAAAAAGGAAAAAAGCGGTTTGGGAATAATTGTTTTTAGTAAGGAGTTTTATTTCTCACTTATAACTTTAAATCCGGAAAACAACTAATCCATTTAGAAATTATTTTTAATGTTAGAGGAAGAATGAGCAGCTTGGTGTCGTTATTCTAATGGAAATTTATACCGTAAATTTTTCATTTGTCATTTCGAGAGAGAGTAGTAACATGCGCTATTTGACATCGCTTTTATTTCTGAGGAAGCTCGTGCAACGCCGGGCACACTGGACGCAGCTAGTATTTGTTTAAAACCCGAATAGTGGGAAAAAACATCCTTGACTCCAAGTACCGACTCTTTATAGGCAGGAATTCAAGTGAAACAGGCGATCGCAAATTGCAATCGCTACTGGAAGTGAATTACATTAGAACGTTTCTTGATAAAAACATCGTGACGTCAGCGTGACGTTTGCCTATAAAAAACGAGCTAGATAAAACATCACAGCCTACTTTGCGAATAAGAGGAGATCGCTGACTGCTTGTGAGCTCTTATTGGCTCCACCCGTAGTGACGTCAGTGCGATTAGCATTTATAGCAATTGCAACTTATCCAAATTTGGGAATTTGCGATTGCAATAGTGAGTTGCGATCGTTTGTGTTTTACTTGAATTCCTGCCTAAGGCAGGGATTCAAGTGAAACACCATTGCAATCGCTTCGAATTGCAATCGCTACTGGAAGTGAATTACATTATCATCAACTTGACTTGGCACTGACGTCACTACGGGTGGAGCCAATAAGAGCTCACAAGCAGTCAGTGATGATCTCCTCTTATTCGCCAAGTAGGCTGTGACGTTTTATCTAGCTTGTTTTTCATAAGCAAACGTCACGCAAACGTCACGCTGACGTCACGATGTTTTTATCAAGAAACGTTCTAATGTAATTCACTTCCAGTAGCGATTGTAATTTGCGATCGCCTGTTTCACTTGAATTCCTGCCTAAATATCACATCAGAGGGCTCAGCGCAACTCTTAAAAATAATTAAGTGAAACACAAAAAGTACTTTAACTTCTTCTACCTGTGCAAATATTTTTGTCTTGACGAGAGAGTTCGAAAGTTAAGGCTAAAATTGTGGAAATGTTGGATAATACACTGGCGGAAAAAAAAATCCCAACACCAAGAAAAAATTTCTGTAGAGTAATGAAATTCTGGTAATGCAATTGTCTAGTTAACATGTTTAATTGATTAAATGTACAAGATCACTGGGTAATTTAAGCTCAAGAAAATGCTGTGCAAATGTGAAATTATGTTAATTTAGTAGAGGGTGTAACCTCCAGAATTTTGAAGGCAAGCTTGCAAGCGTGCATGCATTATGTCATACAGGTGCCGAATGTCACTTTGTAGCATGGAGTTCCATGCTTGTTGCACTTGCTGTGTCAATACTAGGACCGTCATTGCTGACTGTAGATGATGTTAGAGGTGCCGTCCAATGATATCCCATACGTTATCAATTGGAGACATACCTGGTGATTTTGCAGGTCATGGTAACATGTCAGCACTCTGTAGAGTACATTGCGTTACAGCAGCGGTGTGAGGGCGAGCGTTATCCTGTTGGAAAACGCCCCCTTGAATGCTACTCATGAAGGGCTGTACTACTGGTTAAATTACCAGACTGACGACAAATTTTCATTCAGTGAGTTTAGGATAACCACAAGAATACCCCCGCTGTCGTAGAAATTTGCTCCAGAGACCATAACTCCAATTGTGGGTCTCGTGTGTCTAGGCCGTAGACCGCTTGGATGCAGGCAGTCCCCTGGCCTCCTTCTGACCAATATACAGCTACCACTGGTACTACGGCAGAATCTGTTTTCATCAAAAATTACAACAGATCTCCACTCCGACCTCCAGTGAGCTCTGTCGTGGCATCACTGCCGTCGGAAAATGCAATGGTTTGCAGTCAATGGAATACCGGCTGCAGGTTGCCTGGCTCGGAGCTGTCCTTGAAGTAAACAGTTTATTACCGTTCCTTGGGTCACGACAGTACCAACTGCAGCTCGAATTTCAACCGCAGATGCAGTACGATGCGCCCGATCCGTACGCAAGATTCGGCGATCTTCCTTCTCAGTCGTGTTACGTGGCAGCTCGGAACTCGATCTTCTTGAGGTAGTACCATCCCTTGCCCATAGCTTCCAGTAATCATGCATGGTGGAAACATTCCCACCCAAGTCTTTCTGCAATATCGCGAAATGAAAATCCACCTTCTCATAGCCAAATTGTACGACCGCGTTTAAACTCGGTGAGCTGTTGATAATGGCTTTCTTTGTCATCTTAAAGGCGTTCCTATCTAAGATGAACGCAATTTGTCAAATTTCACGAAAAAATAATACACACGAGCTTCACAACACGCTTTTAAAACAAGCCTTATTTGCATGTTCTGAGTGACGCCAGCTGCGCCACACTAATGCGCGGAACTCGAAATTTCAATAGATGTCATCTTTCAGTTGTATAAACACGCCTACCAAATTTCGTTTATCTAACACAAGTCTTTCTTGGTGTTGGGATTTTTTTTTCCGCCAGTGTATTATGTTGTGATTCTTTTTGATTAAAGTGAAGAGTTTCGTTTGAATTCAGTTGATTTTAATAAGTTTTGTGTGTACAGCTGTCCGTTTTCTTTATGGTAAGAAAAAAAGAAAGAAAATATGAATATCTTTAAAAGAAATTATAAATGTTTTTTCCTTGTCCAATTGTCATCAGTGCCGGAAATTCAGAAATTGGTGTCAGAAGTTGCCGAACTCCGCTGAAAAACTGAGAGTAAACAAATTTCATTTTTCTGCAAATTTCAAATTTTTATCACCGTGAAATGAGGACTAAGTAAAATCACATGTAGAGTTAGGCCTTACTCCTCTACATCTAATCTGCAATTTTTCTTTTGGATACGCATTGTTGAAGTAGTCACTAAACGGGGAGGGGGGGGGGACTAATAGTTATGTGAGTTTCAAACGCGTAGTTTTTTTTAAGGGGGAGGGGGATAACATTTACGGATGTGAACACAACTGCAAAAAATGTAGGAGCTATTGCAAATTTCGAACATAGCTCAAAAAAAAAAACCAAGAGGGTTCACTTTGGACCGTAACGTAACTGAAAAAAACAACAACAACAAAAATAAACAAAACAAAAACCGCATACTGAGGCATACATAAATGAGGAAAAAACAAATGTGAAATGGGGGGGGGGGGGCTCACAGATGGAAATTTAAATGGTGGAGGGAAGCTCACGTATCAAAACAAGTTCAACTCATGAATTTTCAAAAGTTTTTTTATCGTATAATATTTTATTTCATGGTTTCTTAATGCATGCCACCACACTATAAAGTGATTTGGAACGCATCCAGCTCAGTCGAAAATTGTTGTCAAAAACCAGTTTTCTTAAAAAAAAAAAAAAAAAAAATCCGTGTATTGTTTTTTCTGTAACATTTTAAAACGTTAAAACGTGGATTGATCTGGTTTAGATACTAAACGTAGGCCCGAAATTTAAGGAGGTAAGGAGGGGGTCAATTTCCACCTCCCTGGCTTTGAGAAATCAGAGTATTTTCACATAAGTGGGCGTGGTTTTTGGTGTTTTCTTATGAAATTGAATTGCTTTGCACTCTGTGACCCCCCCCCCCCCGTGGAAAAACTTCAAATGACGGAGCTGATTAAACGGCTCATATGCAAACATAACTGACTAAAGAGGGAGACCTTTTCATCTGTGAACCTTTAGATTATTCTAAAAAAAGAAAAGGTTATTGTGTATTAAAACGGAAAGAACTATCTTTTTCAAAAGAGGCATCACTACATAAATCGCAATCCGAATGAGATGCTGCAGGATACTCTAGGAGGTGCATACAGTGAAATCTCGCTACAACGAATACCAATACAACGAAGGACGTATTTCAACTAAAAATTTTCAGTCTCAATTCAATAACCATTACATTGCTTGCGTTCCATTACAACGAAATTCTCGTATCAACGAACAGAATGTTCGGTCCTTTGAAGTTCGTTGTAACGGGATTTCACTATAGTATCTCTAATCTTCCAACCAACAGATGGTTTCCAACGTCCCTTTGGCTTTTCACTTCGGTTCAGGTTCTCCATTCAGTCGCCAGGGGGACACATCGACACTGATTCTGCCACAATTCCCCCAGCCTTAAATGTACGACTACCGCGGCAATTCTCGACCAACTAAATAATAATTACTCTTCGGATGCCCGACAAAAGACGTCATATTGAGGGACACTTAAAGGCGCATTATTGCGTTTCAGAGGAGCCTGAAATGCACCGCGGCAGCAATTATCGCTTCTCGTTAATTTTGAATGAAGTTATTTATTACTTCGTCTAATGTCGGCGGGTCCTCTCTCCCCTCATTAATCAATGGATAAAAGTAATCGAATGCCTTTTTGTACTGCTTTTACGGCTCCATCTTTGCTCTCTCTCTTTCTCACTGGCTTTTGTGTTTCTCAGTTTTGAGGGTTGTTTCCTTTTCGGGAAAGTTGCACTTGACTCGGCTCCATTGATGTCTTTATTTCTTTGTGAAATGTTGGAATAATGATGATTATTTTTAAAGCTTATTTTGTTTAATCCATTTGCACAAGTAAGATATTTTTTCGCATATACTTGCACAAATGAGACTATTTTTCTCATACAGTTGCACAAATGAGACTGTTTTAATCAAGTACCGTTACGGTACAGATAAAAACAGGCAGAGATATATTTACAATTTTATTTCTACAAGAAAACCCATACCTTAAATTGCTTTTTTACATAATTGACACCAATATTAAGGCACTTATCATATCGTTCAATCAGTTTCAAAATGACTCCACCGATTGAGAGTGCCGCCGACTGTGAGATACGCGCTGTAATTCGTTTTTTTTCCAACTGCAAAGGGGTTGAAAGCTATCAAATATTCATTACGAGATTTCTTCAGTCTATGGTGAAAATATTATGAGTGATATAGAAAGTGGGTCCGAGAGTTCAAAGATGTCAGTTCTGATGTGCACGATGAGAAACGGAGTGAGTGGCAGATTTGGTGCAGAAGCAGCCCAGATCTAGCTCCCAGTGACTACCACCTGCTTATGCATCTGAAGCACCACCTCGGCGGCCAGTGACAGGACATTGAAGATGATGTCAAAAGGACGGTGATGCAGTGGCTGAAAAAGCAGGCGGCAGATTTTTTTTGAAGAGGGTTTTCAAAAACTGATTGTACGATATGATGCCTTAATATTGATGGAAATCATGTAGAAAAGTAGTATAAAGTGCGAGCTTCCATGTAAAAATAAAATTTTGAAGATATGTTCGCCTTGTGTTTGGTTACCAAAGCATGGACATACTAATGCAAGTGTTTACAAAAACCATTAACAAAATAAGTGCTGCAGTTTTTTTATTATTATTTTTTTTTTTGGTTCTGCAGTATTATTTTTACGTGGCTATGCGATAAAAGTATTGCTTCGTAAGCCAAAGAACTTGATAGTCTAACTTAAAATTTTGCAGGTAAATTAGAATGGAAGTAGCTACTAAACATCATGTGTCGAAAACATTTTTATAGAGTAGCACATGAATTCACAACTGTAAAAGAGAAAGGAGATTGCATTCAGTGGTATCACCTTATGTAAATATTAACCATACGTAGTATCATTTAATATTCGTAGAGAAACATTATAGGCAATAAAAGTACAAATAGTTGTCGCTTTCGCAACGAAAATGTGTTCTCATATTGCTGAAATTTGTACCAAATGAAAATTTATTTGATGGATGATACTTGTGTTTGAGAATTGTATGATTAATTTTTTTAAATTGACTTATACAGAAAATTCCTTAAAATCCTACCCCCCTCCCCATCAGATTTAAGACTATGCAAAACTTGAACAAATAAGAGTATTTTGCCAAACCCGTTTTGTTGGTAAAAGCCCGTTAAAACGAACCAAAAAATAATTCAAGATCTTGAAGTGGAACCCCTATCACTTCCTTTGGGGGGGGGGGGGTGATTAAATTTCTGTGAAATCTTTTTACAATTGTCAAAGAGTCAGGAATTGAATGAGGTTTGAATCAACTTGTATGTATACAGACATTGTACTTAAAATGTTAATTTTAACAGATACTTTTGTTAATAATAACTCCAACAAAATATCCAATTGCAACGTTAAATATTATTTATGTTTATTTTTAACATTTCTACTTTACTTGTCATTACCGTTATCATTCCACAAAATATTTCATTTATTAACACTAAAGTACATCCATACGTAAACTTCATCCCTGTATAATTATCCTATACAAATAGTTTTCTGCCAGTGTCAATTTAATGAGCTGCTCTAAAAACAATCACGTCTTTGCTAATTATTTATATCTACACACTCGCTTAATGTTATTTGTCAATCTTTGTTACTGACAGTTCATTTTGGCATCATTTCTAATGCATATTTGGTAATTCCTAATGACAGTTTATATATATATGCATTTTCAACCCACAATAATTCGTCTATTTATCTACCCCGGGTGTTTGAAAAGGACCGTTTCGAAACAGATGCTCGCGTGAAATGATACAGGAGAAACGCAGTATTCTGTTGAAAAGGCGAAATTACTGGGAATAAATTTTCCTTTTCAGCTAATCTCCTTCGCTATCAGTTGCGTTTGTACATTTATTTGGAATGCATAATCACTCTATTTGAGTTCAGTTCGTTAATGGGTTTGCCGTTGGATTGCTTCATGATTAATTTATCTGTTTTTAAACAAAAGATGGTGCTGAGTAAATGATTAGTAAAGGTATTCGGAAGGCTGTTTGTTTAAAATTTATTTATTGCACTGTAAAACATAAATGTTGTCTTTACTGTATAGTAAGTACAGTTAGGGTCCTGCTCCACATCAGCGTAAAACGCGACCGAAACCGAAGGCAGAAACCAAAAATCCGGGTACTTTCCATCTGAGCACTATTTAATCCATTTTGCGTTTCTGCTTTATTTTTCTGCTTTACGTCAGTGTGGAGCAGGGCCCTTATATTTGTAGTAATTTTACCATAATAAACTGCAAAATTGCGAATTTTACAGTAATAAACTGTAAAATTGTTAGTTTTATAGTAACAAACAGTAAAATTGTTAGTTTTACAGTAAGAAACTAAAATTGCTAGTTTTAGTTTATTACTGTGCATTTTACAGTTTTAAACTGGAAACTCTGCTGCCAGTATTATACTATTGTTTTTACAATACAATACAGCTAATTTTAGGGTAAAAAACTGTAAAATTGCTAGTTTTACAGTATCAACTAAAGTTGTTAGTTTTACAGTAATAAACTAAAATTACTGGTTTTAGAGTTTATTACCGTGCATTTTAGTTTTAAACTGGAACCTATGCTGCCAGTATTTTACTATTGTTTTTACAATACAATCCAGCTAACTTTTAGGGTAATAAACTGTAAAATTGATAATTTCACTGTTTATTATTGTGCATTTTACAGTTTTAACTGAAACCTATGCTTTCAGTATTATACTGTAAAAACAACAATTTATTTTTTGTAGTGTCCCTATGCTTCTACAAAAATAACTATTCCATTAAGCGGGTTCGACTGTACGTAAATAAACAAATAAATAAATTGAGGAAGAACCATAAAAGTTCTCCCAGTTAAAATAAAGAAAAAGATTTTGCTACCACGCATTAAGGACCACAGCTTTTAATAACATTACGCGTTCCTGAAGTTTAATAATATATTACGAAGAGACTCGAAATTTGATAATATTACGAGTTTACAAATCCACAATCGTAATCAAAGGATTAAGTTGTTGACTTCAATGGAAATTCTCTAAAAGCAGATTTAAATTTTGTAAATTTCGATCTAAATGACCTCCAGGTAGTTTGAGTCGAATTAGAATATTAAGATTCTAGATTCTGCAAATTGGATCAGAGACAACAAGTTAATTTCAAATGAATTCATATTTGTGGACATCAATAATTTTGAATTGAGATTCGCTGCATTTATCTTTAAAAAACGCTTTATATACAACTAGCGGTACCCGCACGGCTTTGCCCGTGGTATAAAATAAAAATTTCATTTGTAAAATAATTGATATAGCAGAAGAAATGCTCTATTTTAGTTGTAAGTCAACTATAATTCCTTCAAAGTATGATATAAAAATCTGGTATGGACCCCACGCTACTTAATTTTTATGTGTAAATTTCTTAGTAGATGCCTTAAGTGCTAAAATAGTGCTTGGAGTGAGCAAGATAACAGTTCAAACATTTATATCTCTAGTTTGCCGCGAAACAATGCAAAAAAAAAAAAAAATGTTTCACAATGATTAATCTCCTAAATATCGCCGATTTTAACATCATTCAGTGGATTTTTCGCAAAATATCGCCAATAGCGAAAAATTGAGTCCAAATATAAAAAGAAAGCAATTTTTTTCGCCAACTTGGTGATATGTCGCCAAATTGGCGGCAAATGCTTGACGACCAAAAGCTTGGCGATATATTGCCAAGTGGTCGGGCCAATTCATATCACTTTTGTCTGCATTGAAATGAACACTGATTTACTCCATAAAAGGGGTAAAACACCCCCTTGGAACATTCGAATGCAACCCCAAGGGAAGATGTACAAAAATAAGCCAAAAGAGAAAATAAGAACAATTTTGTTGCTCACAGAAACCAACAGAAATCTTACCAAAGTTTAAAAGAAGAAGAAAGTTTTATTTCCTAGCTTTAAAAACAAAACGAACGATGCAATAACGCAATTCATACGATATTTGGTTAATCTGTGCTTTAGGTACCCTTTTCTCGCTAAATGGGCGATAGGCGCGCCAAGCGTGGTAACCCTGGCTATTTTGCGTAGTTTCTCTCGAAGCTTTCACTTCCGCGAGACACGCAAAAACGCGCCAAGTAATGTCCCAAAGCATTTTCACCCGGAAAAGACAGGGTTGCCAGAGAATTGAAACAAATAAATACTACGCCTCCTCTAAAAAAAATATTACAAAGTAATACTGTTTCCAAGCGTCGCCAAAATCAATGTTGCCAAAATGCGAAATCTATGAAAATGAAAAAAAAAAAAAAAATCCGCCAAATCTTTTAATTAAGTCATTAGTATATTGGAAACAGGGTTGCCGGAAAAATACTACGCTCCTTATTTGGGCCGAAAAAATATTACCGTAGTATCAAAAATACTACGTCTGGCGACGCTGGAAGAAGAACGAAACAAAAATAGGTATGAACACGTAACCATGGTAACAACATGAAAAGTTGATTTCCGTTGATAAAATAATTCTTTTCATCTTTCTTTTCAAACAAATTTTATTATCGAGCTGAACCATTTTAGAATCGTTTGGCTTGCTTTACTGAAGGTAAGCCTTGAATTTCGGGATTCTAAAAACAATTATTACAGCTCTCCTGATGATCGTAGAAACTTCGAAAAAACTTCATTTTGTGCAGAAAATTTCAAGCTTTCGAATGACATAAGACTTGAAAATGTGTATGAAATATTTCTTCCCTATTTTATCGAATTTCCGCTAAGAATTCGAATAGAAAAGGAACGAAATGGAATGTTCGAAAAATCGCTTCGAGGTGCAAAACTACATGCTACAAACTAATTTTGTGCCAAGTGGCGTGAAAATCGACCGAACGGTTTTGGCGCTACGCGCGTAACAGACAGACAGACAGAAAGAAAGAAAGAAAGAAAGAAGGACAGACAGAACCACCTTCAGCTTTATTATTAGTAGAGAAGAGAAGAGACTATGACACATCACGGAACAGTATTTTAGAATACTGTATTTATTAGTTAAGCTTAAAATTATGTTATTTTTAATTAGAGTGCTCTTGAAACTTATTTCAATTGCTTTAGGGGAAATAAATGAAATTAATATTACGCCGATACATTTTTACTTCCTTTTACGTAGTAAAGGAAGTACTGTGATCACGAAAAAAAAAATCACTCAAATTTGGGTCTAAATTTTGACCCAAGTTTGACCAATTAAAACCCCTCCCCAATAATTTAGAACAGGGGACAGAGCCCCTCAATAATTTTTCACACAAAATCTTTGAAATTATTTGACACAAATTCAAAAGAAAAATGAAAAGGAAAATCACCCAACAACGTCCAATAAATGAAGGACTTGGAGGATGAAGGGGCTAAGTTACGTTTTAAAAAGTGAACACTCTGCACAATGGTAAACAATGATACAGGTAAGCAAATAAAGTTTGGTACATCAAACAATAGATGTCAATAGAAGAATTTAATACTCACACTAACGACAAAACCAGAAAGCAAAAAAAACAATAAAACTTTGAACTTAAATTAGTATCAATTTCTGTTTTGTCACATAACCCCTTCATCTCCTAAGCCCTGTAGTTTTGATCTCATTAGAAAGCTCGCAAAAAATACCATTTAGGGGAATTACTAGGGATGCACCGATTAATCGGCAGTACCGATTAATCGGCCATAATCGGCCACTTTGCCGATTATTAATAATCGGTAAAATTGGGCCGATTAATCGGCTGAAAAATATTTTTCAGATATTATTCTTTAAAGTATACTTTCACTAGGAAATTATGATGAATAATTTTATTAATAGTAATAATAATCCTCACAGTTGATATAAAGTTTTTTTTTTTAATTAATTCTCCTACTTTTGAATGAATATACATGGACAATGATGCAACAATTTTCATGTGGCGATAGTTTTCTCCTTAGCACAGTGATTTTAGATGACCTCTAATTTTCAAAGAATAAAAGTATTGAATTAAATTGCTACAAATTACTAAAATATATAAATTAAAATCACTCCTAAATTGGAGGGTTCACCCCCTCCCCTCCTTTTTTTTATAAATTTTTTTTTCCAATTAACATAACTAACAATGTGTTAATAATATTATTGACACTAATATGAAAATTGGTTCTAAGAAAGTTGATAAAATATTGAAATTATTTTGTGAAAACTAGGAAAATGGAAAAAAAAAATCTTCTCCCAGAAATAAATTACTTACTATTTCTAAGCTTGGAATTGTATAAGAGATAAAAAAAAAACAGTGATCGTAAAATTGGTTGTAGAAAAACAATTATCCTTATCATTAATCGGCTCAACCGATTAATCGGCCGATTATCAACAGCCGATTAATCGGTAATCGGTAATCGGCCAATTTGCTTATCGGTGCATCCCTAGGAATTACCTTCCAAAGGTTTTCAAATTACTAATTGATATTTTCACCAGGAAAAAATTTATGGGCATTTTTAAATTTGGAAATATCAAGTTTAAATTGGATATAAATATTGTCTGCACGAACGTAAAATAAGGGCCCTGCTACACATTGACGTAAAGCAGAAAAATAAAGCAGAAACGTAAAATGGATTAAATGGTGTTCCTATGGACAATACCCGGATTTTCGGTTTCTGCCTTCGGTTTCGGTCGCGTTTTCTGCTTTATGTGGAGCAGGGCCCTAAATTACCTATCGTGACAGAAATCCTTTATAAGAAAAAGGTATTGCCATTTTTTCTTGAATATAAACAAATAAAATTTTTCCTTTCAGGATTTCCCTGCAACGGGTGGATTTAAAACTTTTTTGGCGATTGATTCAGTTTTCGGACTGCGTACCGGTAAAATTCTACTGACTTTAATCTAACTTTATTAGATTAAAGTCAGTCAATTAATGACTTTTATTAGACACACGTCACTTGACGTACCTTTTATTTTCAATATAGACCCGTACGACGCAGCTAGTTGGAATTAAAAAAAAAATCTCTTCGCATCGCATCAGGAAGATATAACATAGCATAATAATAACATAGCATAAGTAAATTTTGAACTTCTAGGTGTGTAACACCAGCACGTGACAGACAAACACATACACATACAAACTTTTCATTTATATGGATACACTATATATGTTGGGTAATTATTCAAAATATAAAATACAGTAAAGAGTCATAGATTAAATAGATAGTTTCAGTGTGGTATACATCATGAAATCGCACTGAAAAGTTCGAACACGAAGAAAGATGTAAATTAAAATCAGGTGCACCAGTTCACATGGTGCTGCATATGTGCAAAAATTTTATTCGATTCCATGCAATAGTTTTCGCTCTAGCGCGGCCACAAAAACTGATCACACACATACAGACTCACAGACACACAGACAGACATTTTCCAAAAATGATCGAAATGGACTCAGCGCACCTCAAAACGTGCAAATCCGTCAAAATTCGACATTCGAAAATTTTCACGAATCCAATACTTTCTTCTATATATTAGATATAGAAGGAAGTAAAAATGGGAAGGAATTCTGCAGGTAATATTTATATATTATCGATATTAAAACCGCAATATTAAGCTTTTGAAAGAAGTTCTGCCAGATTTATCGTGAAGAATCATTTTCAAGAAACTGAAACATCCGATATTGAATATACTAATGCAATAAAATACTCTTCTAAGGAATCAATAGCGCAGCTCAAAATCATCAAACAGTAATGAGATAGACGACATCTCTCCTAATAATCCTAAATTAGCTTCGGTCCTTCAAGAACTGCATAGCGTATAATAACAGAACCTGATCTCGTTCGGTTTCGTAACAGATCATTAGAAAAGGGATAAAGGAGTTGAGAAAAGAAATGGCAAATATAAAAATGGCTCGATCTTCCTTTTTTTATCGTCTGGGAAGATGAGAAACTCAGGGCGCAGTCGAGGGCGGATGCAAAAGGATTTTAATTAACCATTATCAGGTGCTCCGATAAGCAGGCATTAATGCGCTGCTTTTCGAATCTGATGGATCGTAAGTAATCGGGGTCGCGATTAGAAAGATGTAGATATGTTGGAACTCTCTTGGAGCTTTGTCAGGGGGAAATTAAAAGGGGTTGTATAGTCGGGGAAATTAATTACTTTTAGATGGTTGCTGTGAATTGGAACAAAAATTTTTCCAGTCCTGTTTGGGCCATCGAAACATTTTAGTTCAGAAAAGGTGTTCCAGGTGTGCCCGAGTGCGAACTAAATGATATGTTCAGAATGTGCTTCGTCGAAGAAAAACGAAAGTACCATGCAATGTGTTAGGAATGTTTCCCGTAAAAGATATTTGTTTAACCCATTAATGCCTGACATTTTTTTTCAAAGATATTTTGTATACTGGTTACAGACAGTGTTTAATGGACAGGAAAAATAATTAAAAAATATTACATAAAAAATATTTTCTTTATAAAGGAAAGAAAAATTGTCCCTTAAAAGTTACGATAGACTCCAAAGGATACATACTTTTTAAACTAAAATTTTTTTCTGCCTACGATATAATATTTAAAAAGACATTTTATAAGAAGAAATAAAATCAGCAATTAACATAAACTGGGAAGCTGGGAATAACTTTGAAAACTTAGCTTTTTTTCTTGAGATTGTGAACGATGCAATTTTTGATAAAGATCATATTAAAACTGCTACAGAACACACTTTACAATGGTTATGTGCTGCAATCTGTTAATAACGAATTGAAACAATACCAAGGTACTAATTGAACACTATTATTTAGTTGAAATGTTCATTTTGGGGAAATTCAGACCCTTTTTTGAACCGTCCCTAAAAAGGGACGTTAGGCATTAATGGGTTAATTTAAGCCTAAAGACATATTTAAGAACAGGTTATTTCGGGGTGTGCTCTTTTCATATACAAAGTGAATCCCATACAAAACACGTACCCGAAGGACCATTTTCGGTTGCATAAGTATAGTGTCCTTTTTCAATAGAGATCCTGTCGTGAGGTTTCCAGTAATACTGATACAGATTTGCCTTGCGACATTATTAAACTTGGAAAAACGTCAGAAGATAATAAGTTAAAATAACCGGCTACGTATTGATCATACAAAATTTATTCATATAATGTGCCCAAATATGATTTAAATTTGATGTGAGCTATATTAGGTTGCAAATACTGCTAAAGTTTTAAAAAGAATTTTCATGGATAGATTTCATTTTCTCTCTGATCCAGTCATCTGGGAAAAAATTGTTTGGAGCTATACCTCATCTTTCACTTCCTGCAGTAGATTGACTTTCCAATTTGTTTTAGTATTCTCTTTCTTTTTCTATTTCTTTTTTATCCCTTAAGTTTAGCAATTTTATTGCTGCAATATTTTTTGTCGATCCTCACTAGAGACTCTTTTATTAAAAAAAAAAATTCAATTTTTGTGCATTTGAGAAGTTTAATTTTTTATTTTTGACCTTTTCAAAACTCAGACAGTTTTTTTTTTTCAAAGCTGTCTTAACAGACAGATAATTATTAGTGCTAAGGGAAGGTCATGCTTCCATTTTTTTAATCTAACCAACTAATGATGAAAATTCTTAGTCTTTATTATTTTCTCCTTTTTTGAATATTCGTTCAGTACAATAAGCAAGGTCTCGCATGACGTCACAAATGAAGAAAGTTTGGTGTAAAGACAGGCCGAAGCATCAGCTATTTTGGATCTCGGAAAACCCTAGCTTTGCATCAATGAAAAATCCAATTCAAAATACCGACTCGTCTAAAAAGTTGCCTTGCTAAGGCCAATTTGTCCACCTGTGACGTCAGCGAAAATGAAACAATAACTGAGAGTTTAAGATTTTTTTAAGAAAGAAAATGAGCCAAAATCAAGAAAAAAAGTAATTCCCCCCATGTTTTCGACCGTGATCTTTTAGATTTCTTGTTAAATGGGAAATAGTCCAATTATGCTTTAGCTTCGGCTTTGATGTGGTAATTTAAAACTTTATCTTAAACATACATTTTGGAAAAGAACAAGAGAACATATTTTGCTTTTATAATACGCTTTTATTAGTTTCACATGTGGGTTTGTATGTATGTCTGTAACTGAATAAAAGATAAAATTCACGTTCTTTACAAATATAAAAGTAATATATTTAATACTATTATTAATACTAGAGGCTAAACTATATTGTTAATGTATTATAAGTGCATGTTAGTTTGATTAACTCTAAAAGCGTATCTTTTAGTTTTTTTAAACAATAATTTAATTATTTTTCCTTTTTATTTAATACTGCATTACATTTCCTTCATTCTCTCTTAAGAGTTTGAAGCTCGCCACTCTATAATTATGAACATATTGATAGTCGTAATTACATTGCATGTTCGTCTGTTTTAAAATCGTACTATTTAAAAATATCAAACACTCTTTGAAAATTCTGTACCCCAAAACCAGAACGACGTAAGTCCAAAAGTGGCAATTTTCAATTTATTGCTTCATTGTATGTAGAATCTTATTCCGCATCGACCCATGAGTGCGTTATTATATAAAACAAATTCCTTCACAATTATTTAGCTGCATTAAAAGAGCACGAGTCCCATCTTTTGCATGCATTCGGTATCGTTTTCGCCCTCTGCTGAAAAGTTACGAAAATGGACTTACGTTAGTCTGGTTCTGAGGTAAAGAATTAAATTTTCTAACTTAGCCTCTTAAATTTAAAACTAAAGCAATTTCACACTCCAGGGTCCCCCGTACCTACCACAGCTTCGTGGTTTAACCGGGATAGGGCCCTGAAGAGCGCTCTGTTCTTAATTTTGAACCAGGACCTAGGGTCGAGCAAACCCTAGGCCCAGCACCCCCAGAGGTATCGTTTCACTTGGAGGACTTTGTGGCCACGACATTTTTAACGCCTCCCAGCCACCATTAATCAAGACGGTGGATCTTTGATCGGCTGGGATCGAACCCGGGTCCCTCCGGACACGAGTCCGATGCCTTACCGATCGGGCCACCACGGCCCAAAACTAAAGCAATGCTTCAAGTTGAGTGACTGTTACCCTTTTTTTAAACCTGTAATATTTAACTGAAATATTTTTTGTGGCCATTGATTGCGGTGGCCAGATCGGTTGAACTTGTAACTGGAAAGTTGCGGGTTTAATTTCTGCGGGTCGATGCGTGTATACTGATGATGACTGGTAAAGTTTAATCTGTCGTGGTCACAAAGTCTCCTAAATTCTGCTTCGAAATAAAAAAATAATAGGTTTCTCGGCAAAAAAATAATAGGTCCATAAAAATAATAATAAAAAAAAAAATAGGTCCTGGAAATTAACGGGGCTCTTTTCAGGGCCACATCCAATACAGACACACACTCTAGTGTCCCCCGTACCCACCAGAGCTCATGGTTTTCCCGGGATAGGGTCCTGAAGAGCCCTCTGTGCTTTTGATCCAAACCAAGGGCTGAGCAAACCCCTGGTCCAGTACCCCCAGAGGTATCGTTTCACTTGGAGGACTTTGTGACCACGACTCTTATTTAACGTCGCCGCAGTCACCATCAGTTCCGAAGGTGGAACTTTGATCGGCTGGAATCGAACCCGGGACCCTCCAATCATGAGTCCGACGGCTCCGATCGGGCTGCAACGTTCCTCGCTACATGCAATCAGTAAAACCACATGTAGTGATGTAGAAAAATAACGAATTGTAGATGGCAACAGCGCTCTTCAGCTCCCTACCATTGAATTGCGAAAACGCAAGTATGCTAGAATTACATTTCGATGTGAACTTGAGCTCCCCCCCCCCCCCCCATCGCATTGACGAAACCTGAATCATTCTACCTTAAGCTTAATGTATACATGTTTATAAATTAACAGTCTAATTAAATACTTTTTCATAACCATTAATTGACCTTCGTTGGATTATTAATACGGCAAGTTTCTGCGTCATTGACTTTCCGTGATAAGTACGGGGAGCTCTGGCGTGTAGTGTGATGTGACAGATGAGTTTTTTTTTTTTTTCGTTTTTCTTAACACTGTCTGAAAGGTATAAAGCGAGCACAAATACTACAGCTGTACGAGGGCTGTCTGAAAAGTTTCCGACCTCGATATGAAGAGGGCAAAACTTGTCAATCAAAGAGAGGTGTTCTTATTTAGGAGTCTTTTCGTAACTTAGAACCGTAGTTTTGAACAGTTTTAGTTCAAACTTTGTGTATGACAGTCGTACTAGCGAGTTGATCTAAAAGTTTTTTTGAAAATGGAGAAAATCGAATTTCAAGCTGTGATTCGATACTTGTTTTAAAAAGCAAACAAGCTTGCACAGATTAAAAATGAGTTGGACTCTGTGTATGGGGACTCTGCACCATTGTCTACAACCGTAAAATTTTGGGTAGCTGAATTCAAACGTAGCCGTACCAGCTTGGGTGATGATGAATGCTCGGGTAAATCCAAAACTGCTACCGCTGATGAAGAAATGATTCGCCAAAGCTCATCAAATGGTGCTGGAGGACCGAAAATTAAAGGTGAGATAGATAGTAGAGGATATGAATATCTCTGAGGAACGTGCATGCCCCAATTTAAACGAGAAATTAAGCATGCAGAAGCTGGCTGCAAGTTGGCTGCCACGTCTACTCACTTTTTACCAGAAACGTGTCCAAATGAAAGTTTGCAGCTCACTTCTGGCGCAAAAACCAGAGTTTTTCCGACGGTTTTTCACTGTGGCGGAAACCTGGATTCATCAATACACTCCAGAAACAAGCACACAGTCAAATCAATGGACTGCAAAGGGAGAACCAACTGGAAAAAAGGCCAAAGCAGTTCCTTCTGCATGAAAAATGATTCCAACAATTTTCTGGGATAACCATGGAGTTAATTTGACCAACTCATTGAATACCTTAAAGTGGTAAAAACCTTAAAGGAGCATATCATGCTACTCTCCTTCACAAATTGAAGGATTAAATAGAAGAAAAACGGCAGCATTTGAAAAAGAAAAAGTTCTTTTTCATCCAGAAAATTCTCCGGGTCACACTTCAGCAGTTTCGACGGCCAAAATTCACGAGTTACGTTTCGAAATAGTTGAAAACTCACCCTACTCACCAGACCTGGCCCCAAGCGACCTTTTCTTGTTCACTAACCTGAAAGAAGCATTTGGAGGTCAAAGGTTTGCTTCAAATGAGAAGGTCATAAACTTTGTCAACAGCAATTTGGAAGACAAATTCTCATCATTATTTTTAGATGGGTTAAAAGGATGGGAACATTGCTGAAGGAACTGTGTGAACTTACAAGAAGACTATGTCGACAAGTAACGGCCAGTTTGGACGATAAAAGTATTTTTTCTACGTTAGGTCGGAAACTTTTCAGACAGCCCTCGTATCGTAATAGATGCCGTTTGTATTCATATGTTTTTTAGATAACTTTCTGTGCAAATGGTAGTTTTGCCAACAGTCGTTAACTGCTACGATTTTGCCGTCAAACTTTGTAACATATAGATTGTATCTGTGTTGAACACTGAATAATGTTTTTTAATACGTAATGTTTTTTAATACGTACGTGAAATGTTTTTTAATACGTACTTTGAAAGGTTTACTCTTAAAAATTGGGAAAGAAATTTTCGAACGAGACTGCATGAGAACTTAGATTATTTTTAATCAATAACTTGCTGATGTGAGGAGAACTTAGGATTTCTACATCCTCGTTTCAAGTTAACGTTGGTTTTGCTTCTCGAGTTGAGAAGAAAATTGAAATCCATTTGTGCATGAAGAGAAAAATTGCTGGATTTAAATCCATATATTTGTTAGATGGACCTTGATCACGAAACATACATTTTGTAGGAAATTTGTTTTTGTTTCTTTTATTATTCCCTCGAGCAAATGTAAAAATAGAATTAAATGTTAAAAAAAGTATTAAATGGAAAAAATCGAAATATACAGCAGGGTAAAATTTCTTGAAAAAAAAAAAGGCTTGTGCATTGTAAAAAATAAAAACAAAAGAGATGATTTCGTCATTGTTCAGCAGCTATGGTTAATTTATGAAACAGTAAATTTAGCGTCTAGTTTAGCTATGTATGCTGTCTACAATAAAAAATGTTTATTCAAACAGAAATAGATTTCTGAGGGGGGGGGGGGATATATTCTTTGAAAAGGAGTGAATATAAAGGACGAATATCTGAAAGTGAAGGTTAAAATGATACAGAAAGCAAACAAGTTAAACATGTTCGTAATATTTACTTTTTTAATTGTTTAATTAAAAAACAGCGGCTGCAATTGCTCCTTAGTATTTTCATTTTTTAGTGTAACATTTAATTAAATGAAATTAATTACCTCTTCTTGTCGAAGTATTTGTTGATTATAAAAAACTTTTCAAACGCTTGTGCGAAAGGTAAATTTAAACTGAGACAACAAGTTTTGAAATCAGTGAAGGACAACAAATCCAGAAAAGACTTAGCTTATTATTTTGTTTAGATCAAATAAAAGCAAAATATTTCACTCATGAACAAGCTATTTTTAAATCATCAAAATCTCGTAGAAAAAAAAATCGGAATGCTATAAAAGCTGCAGCGAAAGTAGCAGTCAAAAAAAGTTGTACTTTTGTTTATTCTATATCACACATCTCTTAAATTCTTAGAACGTTATAATATTAAATATGAATGACCAAGATGGATAGTGGCATAAGTCTTTTTTTTTTTTTTTTCAAATTTAGTCATGCGTGGATTGGTGTAGGCTGCTCTTTTGTTCCTCTATTAAATGCGTTAATTACTAGAAATAAATAAACAAAAGTTAATTAAATGAGAAGAAAATGCTAATTAAATATATGACCCCACTGGAACACCATGGAATTTACGCACGAACAGAGCCTTGTACCCGATGTTTTTACAAAATGTTCAAATATTCAGAACTACGCTTGGATGACTTATGTCATTCCCTTTCTAACCACGACACATGAAAATTCTTTTAAATATAAGGCAAATGTTTGCTGGTGTAGTTTTCGAAACTAACGTTAAACAGAAAATTAAAATATGCTTTTGTAAATATGTTATATTGTTTTTCTTGGCCTCATTTTTTATAAGAGTAAAAGCGTGGAAACATGCACGAAGGCATGCCAATGAATTTTTAAATATCGCTAAAAACAAAACGAAAGAAAAGTCAAAAATAAGTAAAATAGTTTAACCCTACACTGCATGAATTTTTTTTTTTGGAAAGAACTATACATATTTTTTAATGTAATAAGAAAACATCAGAAAACATTTTTAAAAATTTAATTTTGAGGATAGATGGTTATATGTGCTTTAAAGATACCTAATACTTGCTTTTTATGCTTGAGTAACCTTATGCTGGGTCATAATGGAAAATATTCTATGTATCCAATTGGCAACGCTATGCAGTGTAGGGTTAATAAATATTAAAAAATTAACATTCGGCAAGTTGGGTTTTTGCGTGTCTTTTTGTCTGTTTCTAATAATTGTTTGGTTAGTGAATAGTTTGATTTAGAGAGCTTTTTTTTTCGGTTTAAAAGATCTCGACAAGTAAACTTCGTTCCCATATTTCACTTTTTGAATTGAATAATTTTTGCTCAGATTTGAACAGTTCTAAATGTTTTAACATAAGTACCTTAGGGAAAATCAAGGGCAAATATTGATCTTGAATTTTAAGGCGGACTTGTGTCGAACTTTGTTGGAAATATCTGTTGCGAAAAAAACATTTCTTAGTAAAATGATCATTATGAACAATTTTTTTAGTTGAAACACCTATTTAATTAGGATTTAAATAAGGATTTTTGATTACGTATGTCACGGAAATACATTCTTGGCGCAGACATTAGCGCCCAATTTTGACGTCAATGAATTAAGATCATCTATTTAAAATCATAGACATCTCGGTTTTGGGAATGTAAGAATTTTGCAGAAACGATTGCATGAACGGTATTATACGTTGGATAGAATAGGTTATAAATAAGATAGATGCAGAAGAAAGTTTCGTAATGGCCATAACATACTAGTTTTCTTTTTGGAAACGATTAATCAATTTTCTGTGGATAAACTGATGCATTAGCTGATTTTGCATTTTTTGAAGGTGCTGCTATTTTATTATTTTTTTAAATTTTTTTTTTTCACTTTTTACGTTTCTATTTCATCAGAGGTTTTTTCTTTTTAATTAAAAGCATTTTGTTTGTCGAAATGAGCTTTGAATTTTAGAAAGGCTTTGACATAATTTGCCATCTGAGCTAATTAATAGATTATTTATTGGATGCTAGAAACTCGATGTTGGTATACAAAAATTTAGGCCCGTTTAGTTCTGGAAGTAACTTCTTGTTTATCTCGTCAATTTCAAACCGATGGAGAGAATGCGATGGTTATTCAAAACTGTACTACACACACACGAAAAGGAAAAATAAAACAAACAAAAATCCACTGCATATTTTATGAATAATGTTCTAAATCACATTCTTTATTGAATTCCAAGTTTGTCTCTTTTAAAAATGCCGGCCAAATATTAACTCAATGGTGAAGAGGGGGAAAAAATATTTTCGAGTACGGAACATTATATCTGAGAATTTAAAAGTACGATTCAAAGAAGTTTTCTAGCTTTTAGGAATAAAACTTGAAATTAAAAAAAAAAGGAAATTAATTAAGTAGTCGAAAGAAAAATCCAAACTGTGGGAATAGGTCTGGTCGAGAAAAGTTGTGCTCTGCAGCAAGTTAAGTCATCAGCGTTATTAATAATGCGGAGACGCGAAAGAAAAGTGGGAACGAATTTCCCTAACGCTGCGCTTTGAAATTAAGGAGGAAACTTGTCGAGTAGAAAATTGAAAACCGTTTGCCCGTGAATGTAAAAATTGTGTGATGGATCTATAATCAGGGATGTTGATTCTCTTGATAGGCAGAGGGATATTTCGATTTTAGAAAAACGATTTTCTCTTCGAAGTTTGATTTGGATGGGATGTGTTGAAAAGCGGTTGGGGATAATTTGGAATGTAGTGTTCTTCTAACACTGAAAAAAAAAATGTTGTTTTTACAGAAAAATACAGCTGATATTATAGCAATAAATTGTGACAATTGCTAATTTCACAGTGATAAACTGTAAAATTGCTAATTTTACAGCTTGTTACTGTGCATTTTGCAATTTTAAACTAAAACATCTGTTGCCAGTATTATACTGTTGTTTTTACAGAGTAATACAGCTAATTTTATAGTAATAAACTGTAACAATTGCTAGTTTTACAGTAATAAACTAAAATGGCTAATTTTACAATTTATTACCGTAAAGTCGGGTTACTTGGACCCACAAGGGGGTTACTTGAGCCCACAGTAAAATGATAAAATCTGGGTTTGGTACTAGCATTAGAGACTGCAGAGTGCTTCTACCTAGCGGAGAAACGAGGAACTACGTGCAAGTCTTCAACTAGTAAGTACCAAACCCAGATTTTATCATTTTACTGTAATGGGCTCAAGTAACCCCCTAGGGTCCAAGTAACCTGACTTTACGGTACTGTGCATGTTACAGTTTTAAATTGGAACTTATGTTCCAGTATTATTCTGTAAAATTAAGTTCTTTTTTTGCAGTGTAGAATAGGGTTTTTCAGTTTATATAACTGCAACCAGAAATAAAAGAATTCACTTCCAATGTGCAAAAATAGCTCTTGAAGTTTTCAGGGAATTGGACATTTTTTGGGGAGAATGTGAAATACAGGTAAAATAGGTAATTACCATAATAGTGATGAGTCCCAAGTAAAAAGTCAGATTGAAGTGAAAAATAGCGGGGAATGAAAAAATGTGTACTGTTTTGATGTTTAACGTTTAGAATGTTTAAAAAGTTTCATATCTTGAAA
Organism: Uloborus plumipes; assembly: GCA_038373865.1. NCBI lineage: Eukaryota > Metazoa > Arthropoda > Arachnida > Araneae > Uloboridae > Uloborus > Uloborus plumipes. The sequence goes on along the minus strand of JAXGGA010004158.1, from coordinate 29,467 downwards.
TTAGACTACTTTTTGTCACGTCGATAGATTTTCATTGAAAATAACAAGCGAGAAAATGCACTTGACTAAATTTTGAAGTTTCTTCAAAAGTTTCAAGTCGTCAAATGTTCTTGCAGAGACGTTCAAAATGTCTCTGAGTGGAACTCTTTTTAACATCCACTTTTTTCACGAGGGTATTGGGTTTTGTTTTAACGTACAGTTTGAATGAAACATTCTAAAAACGGATAACTTGTGATAAAATGGAAATATTTCTAACAATATTTATTGTCTTCAAACATTCCTTTAAAACAGTTGCGAAAAAAAAATGTTAAAATAGCTTTAAATAGCAGATTTCAAACAAATCTCTTAAGCTAAATTTTGTCGAGATGAGAAGTACTCATTTTCTTTTTAATCTTCGACTCCTCCCTTCCTTCTTTCACTTGCCAATCCCCGTTTATCATAGTCTGGCGACTCTTCGGCAATTTGCTGTGCACCGCCTTCGGCGGTAATTTCGAAGACTACATCCATTTTAAGTTAGCAAAAGAATATTAATTACCGTTTCGATCAAATCTCGACTTATTAAAATCGCACAAAGTTGAGACTGAGCGATATGAGTTCGTAACATTTTGAATCACTTGGTACTTCGTTCGACTCTTAACGCGTCTGTCTTCAGGCAGACAGACAAACAGGCAATGCAAAAACATTTTTGCATTGAAAAAGACGCTCCTTGTAATACTGTCGGCTCAGCTTAAACGAATACTGTCGGTTCCAAGAAATACTTTTCGATTAAGCGGGGATCTTTAACATAACGTCTATAGCATCGGATCCGAGAAGATTTATTCGTATAAGTGGGGTATTCGTTTATCCGTTTCCCGATTAAGCGGGGACAACAGTACCGAAACACGTGTCTGCAGTATTCCTGCTCATTTGTGCTTTTCAACGTTGATTTATATGCTTTTTTTGCACAAAGCTATTTATTTATTTCATATGTCTAATAACATCATTCATTTAAATATCTGTTGCAAGGCTGAATAAATGTCGTTTAAATTAAATTTTATAGAAAACTATATTTGGTTCTTTTTCATTGGAAAAAGTATAGGGGGAAAAAGACTCCTTAAAAATATTTTTTTCCGCTTTATAATAGAAAAATTTTCGGAAAAAAAAACCCTCCTCGTCTGCCAGAATAAAGTAAATGAGCATCGGATAGGAAAACAAAAGCCAGAGGAGAAATATGTTATATCCCCCGAATCTAAGAGAATTAAGCTGCAAACATAAGCAATAACTCAGAGATGCAAAGCGAAGCTACGAGAGAATTTCTTACGCTACGATTTCGGATTGTGGAAGACGAAAAAACAATCAAATGGAGAAGAAAATTGAAAACCATTTGCGCGTGAAGAAAAAAAATAAAGTCTATGATACAGATCCTTCAAACACGCAGATGAATTCCTGGTTGGGGAACGGTATTCGGAGAGGCTCTTCGCTTTCTTCTGATATATATATATGTATATAATAACTATATTGTATATATATAGTATATATATTTAATATTATATATATATATATATATATATATATATATATTAGGGTGGTTCTTATTTTTCAACTTGTTTTCTTCCCAAATGTCAACTTGTTTTCTTTCCCCCTCAGTTTTTTACACCAGCTTTAAAACTAACGCAAGAAAAAAATTGGGTCTTTCCCACAATTTTATATGGCGCAGCAGAGGCGGAAAGTGTGACGATTATTTTTTAAATACAATTTGTTTTTCCCCATATTTATATAAAATTAAAATAAAATTTTATATCCTACAATAAACTAATTTTATTTCCTTTTTCACCCTCATTGTGACACGTGTAATTATTAAAATTATACAAAAAATCCACCAGTTTCTGAAAAAAAGGAAAATAAATAGGAAGTAAGACTTATAAAAAGTCAAATTAGTTTTTCACTTATATGCTAAGGACGACCTTAATATATATGAACGGCCAGGG